>JAGFNQ010000242.1:268770-284821 GCA_024364735.1 Boesenbergia rotunda
CTTTCATAACATAGGTTCTCCTGGATCGGCACAACCTGCGGCTCAATCACTTTGTCTGTGCTGGAAATGCACTTTCTGAGCGTCGACACGTGGATACGTTGTGGATAGCAGACATCTCCTGAGGTAGCTCGAGCTCATAAGCCACCTTGCCCACTCTGTTTAGAATCTTGTACGGTCCCACATATCGCGGACTAAGTTTTCCTTTCTTCCCAAATCGCATTACTCCTTTCATAGGAGCTACTCGGAGGAATACCCAATTTCCGACGTCGAACTCTAAAGGTCTACGTCTCTGATCCGCATAGCTTTTCTGCCGGCTCTGGGCAGTCTCTATTTTCTGGCGGATGTTCTGTATTGTTCGGGTGGTGTCGTCGATGAACTCTGTCTGGAGTCCCATCTCCTTCTTTTCGCCACCCTCGTACCAACAGATTGGAGACCTGCATCTCCTTCCATATAATGCTTCATATGGTGCCATTCCGATAGTAGCTTGGTAGCTATTATTGTAAGCGAACTCTGCTAAACATAAATATCGGCACCAGCTTCCTTTGAAATCCAGGGCACAAGCTCGTAGCATGTCTTCCAGTACTTGGTTCACTCTCTCCGTTTGCCCATCAGTCTGGGGATGAAAGGCGGTACTGAAATGTAGCTTCGTGCCGAGAGCTTTATGAACACATTTCCAAAATTGTGAGGTAAAGCGACCATCCCGATCTGAAATGATGGTCTTGGGAATGCCATGCAACCTGATGATCTCCTTAACATACAATTGGGCAAGTTGCTCAATTGAATATGTCATTCTGATTGCTAGGAAATGAGCTGACTTCGTCAATCGGTCGACGATAACCCATATAGCGTCGTATCCATTTGTAGTCCTGGGAAGACCTGAGATGAAGTCCATAGAAATGTCTTCCCATTTCCATTCTGGAATTTGGATTGGTTGTAGAACTCCTCCAGGCCTTTGGTGCTCTACTTTGACTTGCTGGCAGGTCAGACAGGTACTGACATGCTGGGCTACATTCCTCTTCATACCAGACCACCAAAACTTCATCTTTAGATCTTGGTACATTTTGGTGGATCCCGGATGCATAGAGTAGGGGGTTCCGTGAGCCTCTTCCAAAATTTTCCCCTTCAGCTCCGGATCGCGAGGGATACAAAGTCGATCCCTAAGATATAATATTCCATTATTAGCGATACGAAAACCTTCGCCCTTGCCTTCAAAGATTTTCTGTTTAATCCTTTGGAGATTGGGATCTCCATTTTGTTTTTCCAGTATGTCGTCGAATAGTGCTGGTATAATTGCCAGGGCCGAAAGTCGTCCGGAAATGATCTCGATCCCGTAGCTCATAATTTCCTTCTCCAGCGGTCGGGATAATACGGACAAAGACATTAAGGTGGCACTAGACTTCCTGCTGAGTGCATCAGCCACCTTGTTTGCTTTGCCTGGGTGATAGAGGATCTCGCAATCATAGTCTTTCACGAGTTCCAGCCATCGGCGTTGTCGCATATTGAGGTCCTTCTGAGTGAAGAAATATTGCAGACTCTGGTGATCTGTATAAATCTTGCACTGTGCTCCATATAGATAGTGTCTCCAAATTTTTAGAGCAAAGACCACAGCTGCTAATTCTAAGTCGTGAGTGGGATAATTCTTTTCATGTTCCTTCAGTTGTCTGGAGGCATAGGCAATGACTTTACCATTCTGCATCAGTACAGCTCCAAGTCCCAATTTGGAGGCATCGCTGTACATATCGAATTCTCTGTCGTCGTCCGGAAGAGTTAGGATTGGAGCACTCGTAAGTCTTCTTTTCAGCTCCAAGAAACTCTTTTCGCACTCTTCGGTCCATGCATATTTCTGGTCCTTTTTGGTGAGGACCGTCATCGGTGCCGCGATTCTAGAGAAGTCTTCTACAAATTTCCGGTAATATCCCGCTAATCCGAGAAAACTTCTGACATCGCTAGCATTCTTGGGCCTGCTCCAGTTACTTACGGCCTCGATCTTCCTTGGGTCAACCATAATTCCATCCTTGGAAATAATATGACCGAGAAAGGACACTTGGTCCAGCCAGAATTCACATTTGGAGAATTTGGCATATAATTGATTTTCCCGAAGAATCTGTAGTACTATCTTCAGGTGCTCGGCATGCTCTTCATGATTTCTCGAGTAGATAAGGATATCGTCGATGAAGACGATCACAAACTTGTCTAGGAAAGTCGAGAATACCCGATTCATCAGGTCCATAAACATTGCGGGAGCATTGGTTACTCCAAAGGGCATGACGACGAACTCATAATGTCCGTATCTAGTCCGGAAAGCCGTCTTTGGAATATCGTCTGGTCTTACTTTCACTTGATGGTAGCCAGATCTGAGATCAATCTTCGAAAAGACGGTAGCTCCCTTCAGTTGGTCGAATAGGTCGTCAATCCTTGGAAGGGGGTACTTGTTCTTGATTGTTACGTTGTTTAGCGCTCTGTAGTCTATACACAGGCGCATAGTGCCGTCCTTCTTCTTGACGAATAATACCGGAGCTCCCCATGGAGAGTGACTAGGGCGGATAAGTCCCTTGTCGAGTAGCTCCTGTAGTTGTCCTTGTAGTTCTTTTAATTCAGTTGGTGCCATTCGGTAGGGTGCCTTGGAGATCGGATTTGTACCCGGAACCAACTCGATTCCAAACTCAACCTCTCTGTCAGGGGCTAATCCTGGTAACTCCTCGGGGAATACTTCTGGATAATGGCACACTACCCTAACATCATTCAGCTTCTGGTCCGTTGTCTGGTCTGTACTAACCACATGGGCTAGCCAACCGGCGTATCCCTTGTCCAACATCTTCCGCGCCTTGAGAGCCGATAAGAATTTTCCAATTCTTTTCCTTGGCTCTCCAATAAATTCGAACCTGGGTCCAGCTTCGGGATGGAATACCACTTTGCGTTTACGGCACTCGATGGAAGCGCCGTACTTGCTGAGGAAATCCATACCCAGTATAACATCAAAGTCTTGCATGTCGAGTACTATCAGGTCGCAATAAAGTTCCTTTTCTGCGACCCTGATTGGTACGTCCCGCAACTGG
The DNA here is from genome assembly GCA_024364735.1 of Boesenbergia rotunda. Taxonomy (NCBI): domain Eukaryota; kingdom Viridiplantae; phylum Streptophyta; class Magnoliopsida; order Zingiberales; family Zingiberaceae; genus Boesenbergia; species Boesenbergia rotunda. The sequence continues at coordinate 271,827 of JAGFNQ010000242.1, forward strand.
TAGTTGGATGCCATTGTTTCTCCCGAAGGTAGAGTTGTTAAAAATTTGTAATCTAGGACTCGTAAAGGTATGTCTATCTTCTTAGCACATATCGTCGAAACATAGGAATGCGTTGCTCCAGTATCAAATAAAGCAGTAGCATGCTGACTGTAAATAATTATCTGACCTGTGACAACGGTGGAAGCATTCGCCGCATCCTCCTTCGTAAGTGAGAATACCCTGGCATTCGTAGTAACAGGCGGGGTCTCCAATAGGCCTTGACTGAATTGAGGATCCCCTAGTGCGGATTGCATATGGTGCAGTTGTGCAGGAGCATTCCGATACTGTATCTGCTGTTGAGCAGCGGCCAGGGCATTGGCAGGACAGGTTTTGACCCTGTGTCCCTCTTGTCCGCATATGTAACACTTGTTGGTACCCATACGACATTCCCCTGGGTGCATGTTTCCACACTTGGCGCATGGGGGGTACTTGGGCTTCTTATTCGTCGGGTCGCCTTTAGAATTGTTCCATTTTCTTGTACCCGTATACTGAGTCTTCTGACCTCCTGAGGAAGCCTGGCTCTTGCTTTCAGTTGGCATCTTCCTTTGCTGAATAATGTTGTTCCGGTAGTGTTCAGTGATCAACGCACTGCTGAACAATTCCTCGGCGGTCTGTGGTCTGTTAACTCCGCCGGCCACGTTCAGAGCTATCTCTGGTCGTAACATCTTCAGCATAAGGCGAACCCTTTCTTTCTCTGTCTTGACCAATTCAGGGCATAGGCGGGCCAGACGATTGAATCTTTTGACGGCTTCACTAACGGATAGGTCGCCTTGTCGGAATTCCGTGAACTCGTCATAATGTTTGTTGGTGACCCGCATATGGAAGAATTCCTCAAAGAATTCCGTCTCGAAGTCCGTCCACTTCATTAGGTTTACTGGTCTCTTAGCCTTGATTCTCTCCCACCACATTCTGGCATCGCCAGAAAGGCAGAATGATGCACATTTTATCTTTTCGTGCTCCGGCCAATCCAGTAGTTCCATAGTACTTTCCATAGTTCTAAACCAGGCCTGTGCATCCCATGGTTCGCAAGTACCCGAGAAGGATTCCGGCTTCAGCCTCTGCCACTGGATTAAGTAGGCCTCCGGTCGCATTCCAGTGGCAGGGCCTGTCGGAGGTACTGGCGTAATTGGGGTTGCTGTAGGTATCACCGTTTGGTTAGGTGGTGGAGGGACAGTGTTTCCCTGCAGAGCCATCAGGGTGTTGATGGTTTGCTGTTGTTCAGCGATCTGTCGCTGGAGCTCTGCGACTACGTGCGTCAGATCCGGCTGGGGTGCGGTTTCGTTTGTCCGGGTACTTCTCCTAGCCATGTTATCTCTCTGGAATAATTAAATAAGTTAGTGTAAGATCATTTACTATTGTCATTGTTTTCATGTATATATACACATGCATTCGTATCAGTTTCATTACTAGGTGAGGTAAGGTACTACCCTACATTTCCATTGGTAAATTAATCCTTCATCAAAATAGTGCAAGCATTTTATTTCTTTATTAGTTCGTAAATCATATAATATTACTTAACGAACTAGAGGGGCTAACATTATTCCCATAATAAAGAATATCATGGCAAGATTCGTCTCCCTCTCGTTCATCCATGGTTCTACTGGTTCAGGGTCTTCTACAGATTCTACTGGTTCTTCTTCTTCTTCCAGTATATCTAGATCCTCCTCGTCTATCTCGGGGTCCTCCTCGACATTCCCGATTTCTTCGGGATCTTCGTCGTACTCCTCGAATTCCCCGATCATCTCGGGATCTTCCTCGAATTCCTCGTTCATTTCCTACTCATATACATGTATCTTAAATCGTGGCTACCATAAGGTATCTTCCTAATTTTCAAGGTAAAATCATGCTTCCTTTATACATGTTATGAATCCTATTTGCATACTTAGGTTATCATATCATGGGTCGTATTTGCATAATTGAGCTATTAACAAAATCATGAAACAAGCAAACATGAAATAAAGTAAACATGGAATAAGGTATACATAGAATTTCTTACTTGGAAGCGGCAGGAGGTAGGCTGGATGTGTGTGTAGTGAGATGGAACTTGCTCTGATACCAAACTGTAACGCCCGCCCCTTTTCCTAGGGTTCATCATCTGGGCGGTGCGTTACTCATTACACTCATACTTAACTCTTAATCATTTACTTAACATAAGGATCGTAATCATGCAGCGGAATTTAAAACGTTATTATAATCATATGCAGTCAAGGTAACATTAAGTCATAAACATATTTTCTTCTTAGACTTTAGGAAAAGTAGTTCCATCGGCCAAGTCACCACCACACACATCCGGACCTTCCTGCAGCTTCCTCTTTCCTTAGACATTTCCATATTGATCTGCAACATAAGAACATGACTTATAAGCACATAGGCTTAGTAAGACTCTTTCCTACTCACTTAAAACCATACATTTGCATTCAGCCCATCAATACATATCGTAAGGTAGCAATCATAGGGCATGCATGGCATTTAACATAATCATGAAGCATACATGGCATTTAACATAACTTTAAGCATTCTTAATCATAACCTATAACTTTCTTAGCATGAGTATTAACGATCATATGCATTATCATGAAGGATGCTTTTTGAAATACGTATAGTAAGTAATACTTTAAAATAGGCATTCATTCATTCTTAGGATCCCTGGCTTGTACCCATTCATTCATTTTGCGCACATATACCCCTTAGGGGCCATTCTAGGCTTACTATCTTTCAGCCTAGGGACAGCTTCGGTAGTCCAGAACCGTTAGGCAGCTACGGTAGCCCAGAACCGTGGACAGCTTCGGTAGTCCAGAACCGTGGATCTTTTCCAAGATCCGGTACAAGCCATACTTTTTAAGGTAAAATACATACATGCATTCTTTCTTTTTCATTCTTTCTTTCTTTCTTTCTTTCCTAAAGGATGTACATAGTATACATGAAGCATATCCTTTCTTCCTTATTCATATCCTTTCTTTATGGTCATTCAATCATTCATAGCATAACATGGAGCATTTCAATCATACATAGCATAACATGAAACATGGGATTCATTCATATTCATAGCATGGCATGAAGCATATAAAACTTAGCATTCCTTCCTTATCCATATCATTTCCCTATTCATATTATTTCAGCATTCGTAGCCTTAGGAACCTCTTATCCCCTTTCAAAGTCACCCTTCCATACTGTTCAATTGCATATAGGGAAATAGCTTAAAAATATATGCGCTATGCTAGTTTTATCACATCATAGGGGAGTCTCATGGCATAAAACTCACTAAACATTTGTTTAGGTGCATCATTTGTAACTTTACTTGGGTTAACATCGAATTCGGAATCTGCACACACACCTGATCGGTCACCAGACCGATCAGAGTGTAGCGTGATCGGTCTGGGGACCGATCAGGGTGCATCCTGATCGGTCACCTTGACCGATCAGGGTGTGTCCTGATCGGTCTGGTGACCGATCAGGGCACTCGATACAGTGGTATAACACCGAATCGTTCAGAATACTTCTTCTTCCCTTCTTTCCATACAACATCCCTACACGACATAACTTTTCTTCCGTTCTTTCATTCATGTATCATGGAGAAATCTGTTTCATTCTTTTCACGGATCATCATAAACAACATAAGGAATCATAAAAATGCATTCGGAACCATTACGTTGCAGGTGAGGGAGTCTTACCTCTGGTTTTCCTTGCTCAGAATCGTAGAGTCCGTGGCTCTTCAAAAGGGAAGTCCTACTGCCTCTCTGGTGACTCACGGCAAGGAGAAAGTTCTCCTGGGGCTCTCGGCAAGGAGGGAGAAAGGAGAGGGAGGAGAAAATCACTCGGTGGGAGAAAAAAAAGAAAAAGAGTACGTAGTGTCTCTTTTATAGGGAGTGAAGAGGTGAAGCGACGACAAGCAGTTTCGTGCGTCCCTTCATTGCATCCCTTTACTTCTTTTCTCTTTATCTACCATTTCCAATCTCCTCTTAACAGCATTCCTTCCTAGGTGGATTGGTTACGTGGGCTTTGCTTCATCCTTGAGGTCCTGGGTTCAATCCTGAACCTTGGCACCTCCCGAAGCCTATCAAGAGAGTGCATCATGCATATCATTAATCATTATTCATCATTTTATCATTTTATTTATGATCATATGTTTAAGAAAAATTTGGGGCGTTACATAGGTTCTCTTTTCCACTTCTGTCTCTGATCTCCAGGTCAAATTCTTGGAGTAGGAGCATCCATCTGATCAGTCTGGGTTTTGTATCAGGCTTTTTCAACAAATATTTCAGAGCTGCATGATCAGAAAAAATAATAACATGTGAGCACAATAAGTAAGATCTGAATCTATCCAAAGCAAAAACAATGGCAAGGAGCTCCTTTTCAGTGGTGGTGTAGTTGGCTTGAGCGGCATCTAGGGTTTTGGAGGCGTAGCAGATGACATGAGGTGCTCCATCAACCCTCTGTGCTAAAATAGCTCCCACTGCAAAATTAGAGGCATCACACATTAATTCAAATGGCAAATTCCAATCAGGTGATTTAATGATAGGAGCTGAGGTAAGAGCCTCCCTGAGTCTGTGAAAAGCTTCCTTGCATTTATCATCAAAATGAAAATCAACATCATTCTGCAAAAGTCTTGTCAAGGGCCGAGCAATCAAGCTGAAGTCTCTAATGAATATTCGGTAGAAGCCTGCATGTCCAAGGAAAGCACGAACATCCCGTACACATACGGGGTAAGATAAAGAAGAAATAACACTGATTTTTGCAGGATCTACCTCTATACCTCTCTGAGAGACTATATGTCCAAGTACGATGCCATGCTCTACCATGAAGTGACATTTTTCAAAATTGAGAACAAGGTTAGTTTCAATGCAACGATGTAAAACCCTAGACAAATTATCTAAGCATGAATCAAAAGACGTGCCAAATACTGAAAAATCATCCATGAATATTTCCATACAATGCTCTAACAATTCACCAAATATACTTACCATGCATCTCTGAAATGTGCCGAGTGCGTTGCAGAGTCCAAAAGGCATCCGTCTGTAGGCAAAAATGCCAAAGGGGCAAGTGAAGGTAGTCTTCTCCTGGTCCTCTGGATCTATGCAAATCTGAAAGTAGCCTGAAAATCCATCCAAGAAACAATAATGCGACTTCCCTGCCAGTCTCTCAAGCATCTGATCAATAAAGGGTAAAGGGAAGTGATCTTTCCTTGTGACCTTGTTAAGCTTCCTGTAATCAATGCAGACTCTCCAGGAATTTTTAACTCTGGTGGGCACTAGCTCATTGCTTCCATCTTCCACCACTGTCACTCCAGATTTCTTGCGCACCACATGTATAGGACTAACCCACTGACTATCAGAAATAGGGTAAATGATACCTACCTGTAGAAGTCGAGTCACCTCTTTCTTTACAAAGTCCAAAATGAGTGGATTAAGTCTCCTTTGTGGTTGCCTCACGGGTTTGACATTTTCTTCTAAAAATATCCTGTGCATACAGATAGCTGGGCTAATACCTGGTATATCTGATAGAGTCCACCCAATTGCCTTCTTGTAATGCCTCAGGATTTGCAATAATTTTTGTTTCTGCTCTGACTCCAAATGCTGTGCAATAATCACGGGAAAAGTCTGCTCCTCTCATAGGTATGCATACTTCAAATGGCCTGGTAGTGGCTTCAGTTCAATCTGGCCTTCCTCAGTGGGTATGAGTGATCCTTGGGGCTCTGTGCAATCTCCTACACTATGAATCTCAATAGAAATAGGTGATCCTTGGGGCTCTGTGCAATCCCCTACACCTAGAAAAACCTCTCCAGCTGGAAATGCATCTGAAATGTCTTCTGAAATGTCTTCTGAAATATCCTCAGTTTCAGCGGTAAATACTCCTTCAGCCTCCTCTGAATAAATAGCTCCTCCCGAAAAATCAGGTAAAAATCCATCAGCCTCTAACTCTGTATCCTCCAACTCCTCAAGAATATCCATGCTCATAATGGAGTGGTCCTCTCTCGGGTGCTTCATAGCGTCAAAAATGCTGAACTGTACAACCGTGTCTCCAATCTCCATGGAAAGTGTACCAGCATATACATCAATTTTTGTTCTAGCAGTCTTCAAAAATGGTCTTCCTAAAATAAGTGGAGAACGGTGTACAAGATAATCTCCCTCCATATCTAAGATATAAAAATCTGTAGGAAATATTAGCTCCTTTACCTTCACCAAAACATCTTCAATCATACCAGCTGGGTGGGTCTGGCTCCTGTCTGCTAGCTGTATCACCACACCAGTGGGCTGTAAAGGGCCTATGCCAAGCATCTGGAAGACTGACCTGGGCATCACATTAATGGAAGCTCCTAAATCAAGCATAGCATCATGGAACATGGTGCTTCCTATCTCACAAGATACAGTAAATACTCAAGGGTCTTCACACTTCTGAGGTATGGCATGAATAAGTGCTGAAATATTTTTCCCCAGACTGACCAATTCATTTTCCTTAAGCTTTTTCTTGTGAACACAGAGATCTTTCAGGAATTTTGCATACTTAGGAATCTGTTTAATCATAGTGAGCAAAGGTACATTAATCTCTACTTTACTAAAAAGTTTTACCAGTTCATTGTACTCCTTGGCTTTCTCCTCCTCCACTTGTCTTTTGGCTTGTGTTTTCCGCTATGGAAAGGGTAAGGGAACCCTCAATTCATCTTCTTTGGCCGAAAGTGGAGAGGCTGAATTTTGGACTGCTGTCCCCTGCGGTGTAGCTGCTGTGAATTGAGTCTCGGCATTGATTTCTCCTCCGTTTTCCACCAAAATTGCAGGATTATTTGAGGAAGGAGTTGGGCACGGACTAGGGGTGGAGCCAACTGAATTTGAAATCGTTTCAGGGCTGTCTTGAGCTGGAAATGGAGGTGCTGCCCTATTTTCAGAAATTTTAGCTCTTGGACCATTTTGAGATGATGTAACCTTCCCACTCCTCAAAGTAATAGCACTCACGTCCCTTTCGGATTGGGAACAGCTTGGGAAGGTAGTTGGCTTGATCCTTGAGCTTGACTTTGATTTATCCCACTAGCCAATTGTCCCATTTGCCTCTTAAGGTTTTGTATGGACGGCTCAGTCCTTTGTTGCTGTTGTTGTTGTTGTTGTTGTAAAACTTGTTGTTGTAAAACTTGTTGTAGCATCTCCATCATTTGTTGTTGTTGTGCATTTCCTCCACTTGAGCCCCCATAGCCTCCTTGGTTAGCATAGTGCCTTGACTGACCTTGAAAGGATGAAGTAGTAGGCTGAAATTGTTGAACTTGCTGGGATCCTTGAAAATAGGGCTATTGGGGCTGATAAGAGGGCTGACTTGGCTGTTGATAGGGCTGATAAGAGGGTTGACATGCTTGGAAACCTTGCTGAGAGTTATAGCCCTGAAAAGTCTGGTTCTGAAGTGGAAAATTCTGTGGTGAGGACTAAAATTGCATAGGCTGGAAACTTGGATTGTAAGGCTGTGAGGGCTGGAAATTTTGCTGGTTTTGAGGTTGGAAAGTTTAAAATGATTGAAAACCTTGCTGCCCTTGCTGATATGGCTGGAATTGAGGCAGGAATTGCTGAAATAGGGGCTCGGGTTGCTGAAACTGCTGATTTTGGGGTTGGAATTGCTAATTTTGATGAGTTTGCTGGAGCTGCTGTGATGTTTGCTGGAATTGTTGTTGCTGAGGGTTCTGTTGGTAAAAAGAGTTCCCATACCTCAGATTTTGATGATCCCTCCAACCAGGATTATAAGTAAAGGAGTAAGAGTTGTTTCTGGCTTGAAATTGTCCCCTAACCAATGCCGCTAGTGACTCATCTTGTTGGAGGTTGGGACATGAATCTGAATTGTGTTCTTGGCTAGCGCAAATGTCACATACACTCATCACTTGGCTTGATTGTGGAGGTACCGAAGGAGTTGAATTTTGACTTGCAATATTAAGACCCATTTGCTTAACAGCTGATGTGAGCTCTACCAATGCATTCTCAATCTCCTTCTGATCATTAGGAACTACCTGAACTTCACCCACTCCTCTTGTGGTCAATGCTCTGCTTCCAAATTGTTGTGAGTTCTCAGCCATGTTTGAAATAAGTTCCCTAGCTTGATCTGGCATTTTGTTCACTAGGGCTCCTCCAGCTGCAGCATCTATCATAATCCTGTCCATCTGCAACAATCCCTCATAAAAATACTGAATCAGAAGCTGCTCGCTGATCTGGTGCTGTGGGCAACTTGAACAAAGTTTGTTGAATCTCTCCCAGTAGTCATAAAGCGTCTCACCCACCACTTGCTGAATGCCACAAATGCTTTTTCTAATGATTGCTGTTCTGGAGGCTGGGAAATATTTTTCTAAAAATGCTTTCTTCATAGAAATCCAACTAGACACATGCCTAGTAGGTAAGTAGTAAAACTAATATTTTGCTGCTCTTGTCAGTGTAAAGGGAAAAGCTCTCAGCTTGATATCTTCTTCTGAAATGCCCTGAGGCTTCATAGTGGAGCATACAACGTGAAACCCATGCAGGTGTCTATTTGGATCTTCTCCAGATAATCCTTGAAACTTGGGCAGCAAATGGATGAGTCCGGATCTAAGCTCAAAATCACCAACAAGCTCGGGATAAGCAATGCTGGAATACTGAAATGTAGCATCTGGTGCTGCGAGTTCCTTCATAGTCTTCTGGTGGTCTGCCATGATACTGCCTGAATGAGTGGGAATAGACTGAAGAGAAGGAATATCAATGGTCTTTGAAAGTATGCCTTGGTTCCTCCTTGCTCTGAAAGTCCTCTCAATTTCAGGGTCAAATTCTTCAAGATCACCACCTGTAGACTTGGTCATAAAACCAAAAACAAATCGCAGTAAAAGTAGATAAAGAAAGATGAAACAAATAAAATCAGATCACCAGATATAGCAGTAAGCACAAAAAATAAATCAAGAAAGATGTCAAATAAGCGCACAAGCAAAAATCAAACAAATCAACTAGTTGCTTCCCCGGCAACGGCGCCAAAAATTTTGATGGACCCTAACTAGGTGTCACAAATGTGGGTCTCAAAATTTAGATATGTGTAAGCTGGAAACCCTTTTCGCTATCAAAGAATAAAATGGTAGTAAAGGGGCCACAAGTCGTATTTTTCCTAGGACTAGTTGAGATTGTTTGATTCGAGCTCGAGTTTATGTGTCGTTTATGAATTTTGGGTTTCAAATAAAATGTGGGTTTTGGGTTGCACTCGGAAATGAAATCGCAATAAAAAGAAAAGAATTTTAACTAAATGAACTAAACAAGTGATGGCAACTAAGGAATTTAACCAATAGAAAGCTCAATCTACCAAGGCAGCTAAACCGAAATTAAAAGGAAAACAAAGTAATATCAAATGCAAATCAAAATGCTAAACAAATGCATCTAAACAGGGCAGACATCTTCAGTTGAAACTAATGCAAGATTATAAACCTAATGATAGGAATCAAGACTTGATACAAAATGAGAATTTGGAACAAACTTGATACCAAAAAGGAAGAGGGTGAATACTTTGTGCCGAAATGATACTAAGTACCGAGGCTGTGGCTAACACTTCAGTAATAACACTGACACAACTCAACTTGGAAATCAAAGCTATCAATGAAGAAATTGCAGGAATGAACTGAAAATTGCAGAATTACAGAACTGCTTAACTAGCAATCTGAGCAAAAGTGCAGAAAGAAAACTGAATGCGAATCACACTTCGATCACAGGCATCAGCAAACTAATTGTCATCTAAAATCCGAGGAATTGAAACTAAACACGAATTAAATTCAATTGAAGTTGCAAAACTGAGAATCCAAGTTGGTACGCATGAACAGAAATTCAAAAATTCAAGCAGGAAACTGAAACGCAAGGGAGGAAAAACTGATACGCAAGCTCTGAAATGTAAACGAACTGAAATTAAATCTGAGAGTTCACTAACAAGCAATCTAATTACTTAACTTGGAGAAATTAAACCTAATTAAGCAGAAACAATTAAGAAAATGAAGCTAAATATTCTGATGCAAAGACAGTAACAAAACCAAGTGCAGAAATGGAAATTACAGCTAAAACAACAGAAATTAGCTACGGAAACTAAGCCTCAATCCTCCCTTAGCTCAAAACATCCTTGCTCGTCACACAAGGGCAAGCCAAGAACCCCTTCAGCTCTGCAAATCAATTGGAAGATTGTCTCTGCAATGGATTCTGCTCAATCTGCACTCAGTTGGAAATTCCAATCCGAACTCCTCGATCTCAATGTAAGGAATTGCGATGATGATTTGAAGATGTTCTGAGCACACCTGAGGACCCCTACAAATGGCTCAGATGGACGGAAATGGCACGCGGATGAGATCCAAGGGATCGGATCACAAAACTGCTGAAACCCTCAGACAGCTCTGTTCCGGCGCAATTCTGAGCTGAAATCTCCACAGAAGCTTCCTCCAATTGATCCAAATCTTGTTCCAAGGTTGAAATGAGGTGGTCACGCCTTCAAACTAAGGAAATTGCAGGAAAACTCGAAGAAAAATGAAGAAGATGACTGTTGCGGCGAAGATGCGACGAAGCTGAAACTAAGGGAAATTTCCTTTAAGTATTTAGGAGTGAACGACCCAGATTGATTTGGATGAATCCAACGGTTGAAACTGCTCTGATTGAATCCAAACTTTGATGATGTTGATCAGGGATCAGGATCTGCCTCGAGGTATCTCGGATCCTCCAGATTTGCAATGGATGGCCCAGATCAACCTAATCTTTGAATGGACAGTCTAGATCCTCCCGAGCTCGATCCAACGGTCAAATAATCTCTGATTTTGATAAAACCTTCAGATCTTGATTGAAATGCTTGATTAACCTTAATCCCAGCTCGAATTCACTAGATCAGTGGCGGATGGTCCGGATCTTCTCTTTTCTCAAATGGATGGTCTAGATCCCCTTGTCTTGATCCAACGGCTGGATCTTCTCCAATTTACCCTTAAACCTCCAAATCTCATTATGATGATCAGATCTACCTTTCCTCAACTTGGATCCATCTGATTTGCCCTGGGTGATCGAGATCTGCTTAACTTCTGAATGGACGACTCACAATTCTCCAGAGCTTGATCGCCTTGATCTGAACCCGATCCTGACCATTCTTGACCTCGGTCCATCATCCTTTCATGCCTACAAAAAATAGATCGACAATTAAGTTCAAAAAATATTTCAAATGTATAAAGATTTGCAATAAAGCCCAAAATAGAACTAATCTATGGAACCGAGGGTAAATTCAATATTACGCATGTAAAATGTGGGTCAAACATGGATTTTAACATCTGAAATAATCAATAAAATAGCACTTATCAGAGCCCCAGCATTTGAGTTGGGAGAATAGGAGCTCCTCTCGTCGGGACATGAGACCCCCTCTGGCACCACTCGAGTGGTCGGAGTCTCCCCCGGGGGCACCATGGAGGGGGACCGCCTGGAGGCCTCTAAGGCTGCATCCAACCTCTCCCTTAGTCGATCCAGTTTCATCCGAAATTGAATGTTGGATGTGTTAGTATTATGAGAGAAGTGTCCTAAGGCAATCGCCTTATGATTGTAATCATTTACTTTAATAAAAGAATATTCACTATTTGAGTATACATGTTCATGTATTTGATTGAGATCTTAAACTCATTTACTGAATGTCCGCAATACAATTCACAGCATGAGAGAATTAGTGATGAATTCACAACTAGTGATTATCTCTACATGTGCAATTGTGAAGTATTGAAATTGTCCCTAGTCGATGAATTGATAAATATGGACACTGTCAATTCTGTTGAGACTAGCATGGGTTATTCTCTAATCAGCTGATTCTCACTGGCTGGTGACATTGGGATGTCCGGAGATAAAAATGGATGCTAGTTAAGGGAACTAGTTCATTGGAGTGACTAGCTGTAAAACTTCATATGGTAATCTACATATAGATATGTCAATGAAAGTTCTTACTGCAGCTTAAGGGCGATGTTCCTTTGACTTGCGGTGTTCAAGTCATCTTGGTCACGGAGACTTATACTTTGACATCTTAAGTAAGCATCTCTAAGGAGGTGTGGACCCAGGATGGTTGGGTATAAGCCGAAGTGCCCGAAGATGTTTGAACAGCCTACAAAGAATTCATCACTCCTTGCGAGGAGATGTATACCCAAGGCCTATCATCGGATTGTTACTCGAAGCCTCTGGCCAGAGCACAACATGTTCCGAGTATGAATCTCTAGGAAACATGATAGTAATTAGAATCCGTTGGACGAGAAAGACATTACTTGGGCTAGGTGTGACGTAGTCAGCCTAGTGGGGACTGACACACATAGACCGTGTCCTGAACCAAGTGGGTATAAGATGGTGAAGGAAATGGGGCACAACTCATTATAGCTGCTGAAGGGTTTCAGAATTATTTCTGAGGTCAACCATTGATCTTTCGATTAATTGGGGATCATGATGTACTACTAGGTGCCACTCATGATCGTTCTATAATTGGTTAATTATAGACGACCAACATAAATCGAAAGCCTATTTAGTCACACGCACTACGAGTAATCCGAGGGATTTAAAACGAGTTGAAAATTAGATTTTTCGATCAAGAGAAATAAGTCGAATCTGAATTTATCAGAGGCGCACCGGAATCTTAAAATGGCTAAGTCTTTTGAAGTCTTATTGGACGAATTAAATGAGTTTAATTCGCAAGGAAACGGCTTAGTTTGGCCGTCCAAAGAGGGTCCCCACCCTCTTTGGTTTGGCCGGCCACAATGAGGAGGGAAACCAAATTATTTGGTTTAAATTATAAAATAAATCAAACGCGATTTGTTTTATAAAATTATTGATAAAGAAATTTATATAAAGAAATTTATATAAAGAGATTTATTTTCATGGAAAATAAAATAAACCTTGGATTGATTTATTTTATTTTATAAAATCAATTATGAATTGATTTTTCCATGATAAGAAAAATTTTTATATAATAAATTTCTTGTGAAAATTTATCCAAAT
>JAGFNQ010000242.1:285747-296763 GCA_024364735.1 Boesenbergia rotunda
CTAGTTTGGCTCTTGTGTGACGGCAAGAAGGAGATCTTGGTGACGGATTCGATCTGATGTTTAATTCTACGAATTTTCATTTTTGAAACTTTTATTTCCTTAGTTGATTTGGTTTTTATCAATTTTCATCACAGTTATGTTTCTTAAGTGTGTTTTGTTCTAAGTTTAACATTCTTGCAGATTAGTTACAAATTACTTGCATGGAGTTTTAGCTTCCAAATCTTATAAGTTTTCCTCTTAAGTTCCTACGTTCTTTGTTTCTGAATACACAGCTTTCTGTTCAGTTTGCACCTGATCAGTTTGTGTGACCGATCAGGTGAGCATCTGATCGGTCTGTTCGACCGATCAGGCTTGTATCTGATCGGTCTGTCGACCGATCAGGCAGGTCTCAGCTGCATTTCAATCTTAATTACAGATTCTGCAAGTTAGCTTTGAGTCTTTACTAAGTTTTGTTTCAAACTTCTCAATTCTGCAATTGGCTACAGCTTTTATACATTCAATTTTAGTCTCAAATTTCAATCTTATAATTTCAAGGTGAATTGCTTAGTTTTCAAATAGGTTAAGTTTAGTTTTCGCAATTTCCTAATACATTTCTGCTTTAGCTGAGTTCAATCTGTTTCAAATTGTTATTTCATTCATATTTGCAAAACAAACCCCCATTTCAATTTGAAAACCCAAAATATAAACGACACATTCAAGCTTGAGTTAAACATCCTAAACTAGTCCTTGGAAAAATACGACTTGAGGCCCCTATATTATACTTAGATTTGTGAGCTAAGGGTTTTCAATTTATAAATATCTAAATTTGAGGCTCATCGTGACACTAATTGTGGGCTATTCATCACTTAACCATTGGTCAAACTGACCAGACATTGGTATATTGTCAACCATTGAAACTCAAGAGATTAACTGTTCTTGTCTGATGCTTTTGGCACTAACAATCTCCCCATTTTAATGTTTGAATAATCTTAAGTTAGATTTAGGTTTAAGGATTTTGGGTCAAAACTTGGGAGACTCACAAGATATCTAACTTAAGGTATTCTCTCCCCCAATTAAAGTATATTTTCTAAAATATTTTTTAAAAAAAAATATTTTTGAAAGACATAATAATTTTTGAAAGAATATTTTTCCAAAAATATTTTTTTGAGCAAAAAAAATATTTTCGAAAGACATATTGATTTTTGAAAAAATAATTTTCAAAAAATAATTTTTCGAGCAAAAAAATATTTTTGAAAGACATAATAATCTTTTGAAAGAATACTTACGAAAAATAATTTTTCAAGAAAAAAAATTTGAAGCATATAATAATTTTTTGAAAACATATTTTTTTCAAAAACATATAATTTTCATGAAAAAAATAACTCCCCTGAACTTGACACCTTCTGTTATCCTTATTAACTACAACGAACTCTACCTAAGTGTCTTAAGGGACTTTATTGTTGACTTAAAGAGTTTGTGTCTAGGTGTAGGTTAAACCAAAAAAAGATATATAAGTCTTTGAAAACTATTTATAAGTACACACAATCATGCATGAAATTCATTAAAATATTATTATGTTTAAATTACTATTTTAAAAATAGATTTTTAAGAAAATATTTTTAAGAATTTTGAAAATATTATCAATAATTAGTCTTTATCATCCCGCCCAATCTAAATGTCACAATACAAACAAGCATAGTAACCTTATGGTATTGTGAGATGCTTGGTTAATTTTTCTCAATTTATTTATGTAGATTGTTTGACCTTGAGTTATTGTTGGGGTTGCAACATAGTCCCACATTGAAAATAGTAGAAAAAATCATTAGCTTATAAGGGAAAGATATCTCCAATAGTATGAAATCGGTTTGGGGAGAGCCCAAAAGTAAAATCATGAGGGCTTAGGACCAAAGTGGATAATATCATACTTTTGTGGAAATATCTTAATTTCTTTTGATCCTACAATTTGTATTAGAGTTAGGTCGCTCTTCACTAGAGTAACTGTCGGAAGAAGCACGAGGTGAAGCCATGATCCAAATCTAATCATGTGGGTCAAGCCTTGAACAAAGAAGTGTGGGCTCCCGTGTCTTGATTTAGAGGACTAGACACCAGATAGAGAAGTCCTAATTGTAGCTAGGGGATGAAGTCCTAGTAGGTCGGGTGAACCCGATGGCAGAAAGTATTGGTGGGTTAAGGATCGGAAATCAAACGGAAAAGTTTTCTACTTGAGGGGGCTTGTGGTCCTTTATTTGAGGGGGAATTATTGGGGTTGCAAGGTTACAAATATAGTCTCACATTGAAAACACATGAGAAAGATTATAAGTTTATAAGGGAAAGATATCTCCATTGATATGAGGCCTATTGAAGAGAGCCCAAGAGCAAAACCATGAGGGCTTAGGCCCAAAGTGGACAATATTATACTATTATAGAGATATCTAAATTTTTTTGGTCCTACAAGATTCAGGTTTTAACAATCCATTAATTAAAAGCATATTTCAATAATTGACTTCCAGGTCTTGGCGAGGTATAGGAGCCTTCTTGGTTATCGGAGCAACGACCTTTTCCTTTGACAAAGTCTTTTAAAAAATTATATTTTTAATTAACTCTTTAAGAAACCCTAGTCTAACTAGTCTAGGATGTGGCGAGGTAGTTTCAGCTAGTTCTACCGGTCTAAAAAGACCAAATAGGGTATGACTTACCTTACCTAACTCCTTAGACAGGCTTTCCTAACATACTATCATCTCGCCCCACCTTGGTACTATGTTAGGTAAGTATCAAACAACCTTTTTCCTATCTAGCCATTATAAATTAAGCAAGACATAAACTAGCAAGAATAATATGACAGATATATCAGATAAAAAGTAAGCAGATGCATGATCGTGACAGTTATACATGTGTCAATCAAGTAAAAGTATTTTAATTATATTTCAAATAAAGTATCAAATTCTCGATTTGATACAAATCGTGTGAACCCGCAAATATGTCAACCCACTTTGTTACATTTGTGATTATTAAGTTAGTTGATTCAGTTGATAGAATTTTATTAGTTTCATAATTAAAGATATTTAATTAAAATTTAGTTCATGAATTTTTTATTAATAAAATTTTGACTTGTGGATTTACAATTAGTTATTCTTTTTCAAATTTTGATATTTAAATTTAAACTTCTTATTTAATGTTTCATAATTAAATGGTACATTATGAAAATTATTGAATTTTTTTGCATTTAATTTTGGATTATTCATTGTTAATTAGAGGGTACTTTATTGTAATTTGAATTTTCAGTGTTAAAATTTGAATTAGTATTATTTAAATTTGTCAATTTAATTTCTAGATTTCTATGAATTAATTTTGAGATTTTGATATTTGGATTATCTTGATTGGTTGAAATATTAATTGAATTGTCAGATTTTGATTTATCTTGATTAATTAAATTAAAAATTTTATTAAGCTAACTAAATTTTTTTTCTAGTTCTAGATTAGCTTCATCATTTTCTTAATTAAAATTTTTAAGTTTTAAATTTAAATTTTTCTTGATGTTTGAATTAATTAAATTAGCATTTATTTCTGAATTTTTACTAATTTTTAGTTAATTAAATCTAAATTTCTAAATTAATTAAATCTGACTTTCTATTAATTAAATTGTTTAATTTTGAATTTTCTGAATTACTCAAATTTGTATTTTCAAAATTTTCAGATTTATTAATTAAAATTTCAGAATTAGTATTTTTGAAATTGTGAATTAAAATTTTAGACTTATCATTTTTAGATTTATTCATTAAAATTTTAATTAAAGACTTTTAAAAATTGATATTTTTAGAGTTGTTTAGAGAATAATCTATTAATATTTCATCATTATGATGAGAATTATTAATCATAATTTTATCATTATCTTGTGAATTATTTGTCAAATTAGAGCGTTATCATGAAATTTATTTGAATCAGAATTAATATTTTGGGAATTATTTAGATTTAAGATATAAGAATTAATTTCCAAAATTATAGTATTATAGCAAAAACTACATAATTAATATTTAAGATTTTGATTTTATTCAAGTCTATTTTAAAATACTTATCATTTATTTTAACATGGAATATTTTTAATTTATCATGTAAATAATTTAATTTGACAAAAAAAAAATCAACATTCAACATTATTATCATACCCATTTTCTAAATTACCATAAAAATCATATAACTTTGTAGGAGTTGTAAAAACAGTTTTACAGAAATTATATTTCTATACCTTCTTTAGCTTGTTCGCATTTATCGACATTGTGGACCTGCTTATCCTCCATTCTGGATATTAGTTCTTATAGTGCCCATGCTTCTGACACTTGATGTGACTCTTGTCCCTTCGAGATCCTAGTACTGGTTTCTCGGTTACCTCCAATGGTGACGTCTAAATCATATGAGTAAGACACTTATTTTTATTGTGCCCACTCATCCTGCACTTAAAACATGTAATATGAAATTTGAAACTTGCCATAATGAAAATTACCTTTTCACCCTTCTCTGTTGGTGCAAGATGCATCAGTGATGTCCTCTTCTAGTATTTTAATGTTTAACAATATGCTTAAGTTAGTGATATATTAGGTAAGGGTTAGTCAAGAAATCCGTATCAAGGTAAACAAAGTCCTAGTTAACCTAGGCAATAAGTCCTGGTTCGAGGAATTGGGCAATAAGTCCTGATTGTGGATTGGGCACTAAGCCCTGGCCGTGGGCTGGGCACCTAAGACTTGACCGAGGGTTGGGCACGAAGTCCTAGTTCATGGAATTGGGCAATAAGTCTTGGTCGAGGGCTGGGCACCTAAGACCTGACCGAGGGTTGGGCACGAAGTCCTGGTTCATGGAATTGGGCAATAAGTCCTGACCGAGGGTCGGGCACCGAAGTCCTGGTTTGTGGAATTGGGCAATAAGTCATGGTCGTGGATTGGGCACCAAAGTCCTGATCCAGTAGATCGGGCAAAAGTCCAACCGGGGGAGTCGGTTGGCAAAACTTCTCCTGAGAGGAGTCGGCGAGGGTGCGTTCCCCGGGAAGGGAACACTAGGCGTCGGTTCGACCTAGGGTTTCACGAGAAATCCAAAGTCAGAATCAATTATTAAAGCTATGATTATATATTTGTTTGTCTTGTGTTTGTGTGTCTTGCAGGTACCTAGAGTTGGAGGCAAAGCAGGCAAGCAAACACAAGAAGGCTGGAAAACAGCATCCAGGGCGCCCGTGTTAATACAGGCACTCCCATGCTTCTAGGCACCCTAAAGGCCAGGCTCCCATGTTAATACAGGTGCCCTAGACAGCCTATCTTATCAGCATCGTGAAGTTCCCGATTACGGATGAGTTTTTGACCATATAGAGGCGCCCGAAAGGCTCTAGGGCGCCCGAGATGAAGCTATATAAAGGGGTTCGACCACTCAGCTTAGAACAACATCTACTACACCATTCTAAGCATTCCAAGCGAAGAAAAAGTGCTAGAGATGAAGCTCTATGACCAAGGAGGCTCTAGGAGGAAGTGCGCATCACTTCGGAGTTCTAGATCGGCCGGGATCGTCGACTTTCCTGTTTAGTTTGCATTTATTTTTATGCACTTAATTTCTTAATCTTTTGGTTGTAAAACTAAGACGAGTTTCTCCGCCTCCGGAAAGTCAGAAAAGAGACCATTAGTGGACGGGCACTACCCGTAATTAGGCTTTGGACGTATTTGTTGGTGCAGGAAGCACCATATCGAACCTGGTTTTGATATTGGCAAAGGATTCAAAGTTAAGTTTATTTGTGATCTAACGTTGTTCACTGAGTGTGCAGAAAAAGCCCTAGCGAAGGACTGCTAGGCACCTGGCGAAGGACAGCCAGTACCCAAGCCCTAACGAAGGACTGCTAGGCACCTGGCGAAGGACTGCCAGTACCCAAGCCCTAGCGAAGGACTGCTAGGCACCTGGCGAAGGACTGCTAGTATCCAAGCCCTAGCGAAGGACTGGTAGGCAACTGGCGAAGGACTGCCAGCATCCAAGCCCTAGCAAAGGACTGCCAGCATCAAAGCCCTAGCGAAGGACTGCTAGGCTCCAGGCAAAGGACAGCCTGGGACTGAAGCCCTAGCGAAGGACTGCTAGGCAACTGGCGAAGGACTGCCAGTTTACAAGACCTGACAAAGGACCATCAGGCAAAAGTCCAACCAAAGGAGCGGTTGGCATCAGGTAAATTCTCCCGAGAGGAGTAGGTGAGGACGCGTTCCCCGTCGAGGGAACAGTAGGCGTCGGTTCAACCTAGGGCTCCATTTTGGAGACCAAAGTCAGAACCAAGACAGCTAAGGCTGTATAAATTAATGCTTTATTTTGTTTTCGGACTAACCCTGGATGCAGGACCAAAGGAACGTGTGTCTGCAGCTCAGAGAGCCTCAAAGGAGTGAGGCAGCAGCTGAGTAGGGCGCCCTGAGTGTCTAGGGCGCCTCCACGGTGAACAAGAAACAAGTAAGGCAAAAAGGAGTTCGGCTAACCACTGGCCGGGGCGCCCTCTGCATCCAGGGCGCCCTCAGCAGCCAGGGCGCCCTCAGGTGCCAAGGCGCTTTCTGCCTTTGCCAACAAGGCCGATCAACTCTATCCAGCCGAGAAGACCGCGTCAATGAAGGCGCCCTCAGCGACCAGGGCGCCCCAGAGGTCAAAACTCATCCCTATTTAGGTGGGATAAAGCTTGACCGAGCGAAGTGCGGATCGGCTGACACGTGGCAGGGCGCCCCCGACGTTCAGGGCGCCCTAGGTGCTATAAATAGCACCCCTCGACCCCAAGCTTCATATCAACTTGATTCCAAAGCTTCCACGCTCTTCTACGCTCGTGCCTTGCTCCAGAAACGCCTCACCTCGAGCCGACGACGTCCCGCTGCCCCGAAAAGAATCGACACACTCCGGACGTCGATAACGAAGAGCTTAATATTTTATTATTATTCTATTGCACTCTCTTTGTAATTGAAATCATTGTAACCTATTTGCGCGAATATAGAATTGCCCAAAGTAAACGGTCAACGACCGTTGGCCTTGGAGTAGGAGTCGACACAGGCTCCGAACCAAGTAAAAATCACTGTGTCTTTGTGCTGTGTCTCGTATTTTTATTTCCGCTGTGCACTTACTCTTAGTTTTCCGAAAAAGAGCGATTTCCGATATTCACCTCCCCCTCTATCGGCTTTTCACGATCCAACAAGTGGTATCAGAGCGGGGTAGTTCAAACTTGGTGCAACCACCAGTTTGAAAGTTTTTCGGATTTACGAAATTTTTTATCTTATTTCTTTTCTTTTTTTTAATCAACACCACTACATCTTTTCGCCTTTTATTTTAAAAATAAATAATATCTGTGGGTGAATTTAAAATATTCTTACGCCTTTTTCAAATTTGAATTCTCATTTTTTCACCATAAGTCAGAATTGATAAAATAATCAATTTTTGAAAATTTGTCATAAAACTTTTTTATTATTATTTTAATATTATTTTTCTCGAAAATCGTGCGACATTAATTTGAGCAAATTTTCTCCCAACATTAAAGTCTTACCTTTTCATCATTGATAAAGCCACCATTTTCAAAAATTCGTCAAAACTTTTTCTTAACATTTTATTATTCTGCCTCGAAACTCGTGCAATATTTTTTTTGGATATCTTTCTCTCTCCCGCACTACTAATCCAAGACCAAGTCTTGGTACACTTTTGTTGTTTCTTTTTGTGTGCAAGGTTTATATTAAATGGCCAACCAAGAGTGGAACAGTGTCCGTCCACCGCTATTCTCCGGCGAGAACTTCAATCATTGGAGAAGTCAAATGGAGTTCCATCTGAAGGCCCATATGGACATATGGATGATCGTTCAAACAGGGTTCTACCTCCCTACAGAAGAGGGACTATCATTTACGTGGGACCAACTGGATGAACCAACCCTGAGGAAGATCGAGACGGATGCAAGGGCAACTGCAATCCTACAATGTGGCCTAACCAAGGAGCAACTCGAGCTAGTAGGTCTATGCAGATGTGCTAGAGAAATATGGGAAAAATTGGTTAACCTTCATCAAGAAATCTCAGATGAAGAAGAAGTAAATTATCTTGCCCTTTCAGTCCAAGCACAAACAACCGAGTCAGAGTCTGAACCCGAATCCAAAATCGAACCAGAATTAGACGACGAATTGACTGAGGCGGTAACCGATTTCGAATTCTTTTCAAAATTAGAATTAAATAATCAATCAGATACTATAATGGTCGAGGAAGGTGTAAATTTAGTACAGGGAAAACTCCTAAAGAACCACCAAAGAAGGAGCTTCAACCAGTACCCGAGTCCCGATTCAGACACAAAATCAGAAGATGAGCCTAGATCCGAGGCGGCAAGAATCAAGGGGGAGATTCCCAATAAAGAACCAAAAGGTAAAAGTATAAATTCAGATTTTAATCATGTAATTTGTTACACATGCAGGGAGAGAGGGCACTACCAAAGTGTGTGTCCGACTCGTAAGATTCGAACGACACCACCGACGGCGACAAAGGAATCAGTTCCAAAAGCACGAAGGGACAAAAGTCGCATCCAATGCTTCAAGTGCCAGGAGTTCGGGCATTACCAACGTGAATGCACAGATAAAAGAGCTACCAAGAATGCCGCACAAACAATCGACAAAGGTAAATTTACAGTATTTGAAAATCCGTTATTTACCTTAAATAATGTGATTGATTCATGTAACTTAATTAAAACAAATGTCAGAAAATTGAAACAAGAAAATAAAACCCTAAAACATAAGGTCAATAAGTTAGAAAATTTAATTCATAATCTTGCTGATTTCGAAAATCCGGAGTATTACTCCAATTGTGACCTTACTTAGACAATTGTTTGTTTTAATTATGTGTTTCTTTTTATTATTTTTTGCTTAGATTTAGGAATGGTTAGTATAAGGACTGAACCAACTTAACTGAAATTTGACAACATAGTATTGGGTGGCGGTGAGATGATAGTACGTTAGGGAAACCAATTCTAATAAGATCAAGTCTACTTGGTCTCTTTAGACTGGTGAAACTAGCCGAAGCTACCGATCCAAAATCCAAACTAGTTAGACCAGAATTTACCAAAAAGTAATTCTGAAGATGAAATTTCACTAAAAGGCTTTGTCTAGGAAAGGGTTGATGATCCAATAAGGCTACGGCCAAAGAAGGCCTTGTGCCTCGCCAAAACCTGGAAGCTAATTTTTGAAATTCAAATTCAATTTACTCTTTGATAAATTCTAATTTAACACAAATTTTTATTTAATTTTAGATCCAAATATCTCTTTTCAAAATAAATTTAAATTGGGTTTAAAAAAATTAATTTAACTTTTCAAAATTAATCTTTAAATATGCATCTCACAAAATAGTTAAGGATATCCTGTTTTGTCACTTAGAAATAGGTGAGATGCTTAGGACCTAAAAGTTGATTCCAACCCAACCAACTAATTCAGATTAATCAAACTAAAATTAATTCAATTAAATTAAATCAAAATCAAATTTTAATTAAATCAAAATCAAATCAAAATCAAATCTTAATTAAATCAAAATTAAATCAATTAAATTCAATCAAATCTTAATAAATTTAATTCAATCAAATTCAAATTTAATTCATCTAACATTCAAATTTAATTTAACTAACTTGTAAAATTCAAGTTAAAATTCTAATTAATTTCAAAATCCTTAAAAATAATTTTTTTTAAAACTAAGGTTTAATGTTTCAAATTTAACCATTTTTTTGTTAAAATTAAATATTTATCTCAGACAACCCATAAGGTTAACATGTTTGACCACGTAGAACCGGGTGAGATATCTAGGACCTAAAAGCATAATTTACTATCCTTTTAAGTAAACAGGTGTGCAAAAGTTATTCAAACTAAGCTCTATTTTGCAAATTAATTTAGTTTACTATACCCTATTTTTTCAAAATAGTGAATTTCATGTTAAATATCACAATAGACACATTTTTCTAAGATTTGTTTGATTTAGTTATTAATCTGTCAAACTTAGCAAACTGAGTTAACCCTAGTCAACATAGTCAAACCTGCACACTGAAACCCCTTAAGGAACTTATATAAAAGTCAGACTATGTCGGATACAGGGGGAGTTTCTTTTAATACTTTTCAAAAAAATTTAATTTTTTTAAAAACCTTATGCTCTAAATCTTATTATCATTTCGATAAGGTTTTCAAAAATTGATTCAAAAACCTTCTTATACTAGTATCTGTTTGAAAAATTATCATTATTTCAAAATATTTTTCAAAAACTGTGTTATCATTTCAAGTCATGTTTTCAAAAATGTATCTCCTAGAAAGTGATCATACTCAGAAGGTGTTTTCAAAAATCTTATTATCTTTTGATTTTAATAAACTCTAAAGACACAGAGGAAGGTCCACTTGATGATCTATAAGGACTCCTAGGATGTGTCAAATTTAGGGGGAGTTTGAGTCAAAAGAAATTATTTTTGACAATCATTTTTCAAAATTATTAGATAATTCTTATAGTTTGAATCAAACCTTAAGACTCAGAGGAAGATCGCTTGTAGTCAACAGGCTTCCTAGGACTGGGTCAAGCTCAGGGGGAGATTAAATTAAAAGAATTAGTAAATATTTTTTAAAAATTATATGTTTTCATGCACTGCGCACGTTTAAAATCCTTTCGAAAACTTAAATTTTTCTTTCAAAATATTATTATTTTATTTTTTTTAAAATTCTTTTGGAAATAGTATTTACTTGAGTTGGAAAATTTCTAGGACACTTAGGAAACTGTCCTTGTAGTTAACAAGGTTTCCTAGGATTGTGTCAGACTGGAAAAGTAACCAAAGCAAGTAAAATATTATGCGTTAAAAACAATACTTTTGTAAGTACTTTCAAAAGATAATTTTCTCTAATATTATAAAAGCACTTAGAGTTTTTAATGCATAATCTTCTTATATCTTCAAAAATGCACAATATCTTTCAAAAGTACTTCTACTTTTCAAAATATAATGCTTTCAAAAGTACTAATATTTTCAAGGCAATAGTGTTCTAAGTGAATGAATTTTCTAAAAGA
>JAGFNQ010000242.1:296788-388235 GCA_024364735.1 Boesenbergia rotunda
ACCTCGTCTCTGAATTTTACAACAACCTACAACAAGGTCCTCAAGGGGGATTCGAGTTCACTACTCGTGTCGGGAAGATGAACCTCGATTTTTCATATGAGATTTTGGCAGAATACTTGGGTGGTCGACGATCACCGAATCTTTATTCGATCTATCCTGAACTTCCTGATCCTCTGCTAGCACCGTTCGCAGATGTTACCCCTGACTCTATCTATCAGCACTTTTTTGGTCATCCTCGCCCTGCCGGGCTTGACGAATTGGGTCCAGTTTTCCCCACTTTTGCTGCCCTCCGCCTTGCTCCAGCTGATTATGTCCTTTTCAAGATCATCACAAATTGCATTTTGCCCATTACTTCAAAGCCGTTGGCCGAGATCCGACCCTACCACTGCCTCATGCTCTACGGCATGCATTGCCGGATGGACTTTGATATCATGGAGAGCATTTTTCAGTCTATCCTGTCCTACCGTGAGCCTAGCCGTCGCACGGTTTATATGCCTTTTGGTCACATCATCACTGATTGGCTTATGTCAGTTGGTGTTGATGTCTCCAAGGGCAGGACCGTGCCCATGGTTAAGCAAGATTGTCGTTTGGGTCGGCGGGCTTTTGCAAAGTCTGGTATTATCATTCGTGAGCGTGATGGGGTCTTGGTGTGGAAGGATGGACGCGGACTTGGTGAGCTGCCTGGCGGAGCACCACAGTTTCAGGCACCACATGATGCTCTTCCTGCTAACGACGAGTATGACGACGAGCCGGAGCCTGATCTTCGCTGGCAGATCGCGGAGCTGGATCAGACCTTCCAGCAGGATTTTCAATTGCGAGAGGCTTTCCGCGAGGAGACCCGATCACGGTTCAGCTCTATTGAGCACAGATTGACAGCGATTGAGACTGACATCTCTGGGACCCGTGCCCTCCAGCAGACATGGTATGATGAGTGGCGCAGCCACACATTTCCAGGAGGTGCACCTTCATCGAGTACTGCACCAGGGTCCTGTGCTCCTACTGATGCGACGATGGATGACCTTATGCACGATGACGACCCACCAGCTGATCATTGAGCTTGGATGTTTATTGTCTCTTTTCTTGATGTACTTGACATGTTTGACTTTTGGGCTGTATGCCCTTGACTTGCTTAGTGTGGCTTTGTGCCACACGTCTCTGGATTTCGATGCCTGTGACTTGCATCGTGTTATGTCTTAGGGTATTTTATGACCTACTCTTTATGATGCTGATGCATGTTTTATTCTACTTGATGATGCTATGATGACTACTATTTGAAATTGTGCTATATTGCCATGATTATGTTTTTCTCTCCTGATAGTATGCCTATTGTTGATGTCATGCTGTTTATATGACTATGATCTGCATGTTTGCTACACTGCCATGCTCATGCTTGTAATGTCTACCTGATACATATACATGTTATGGCATGCTTTGCGAGTTAATAATTCGTGTTCATATGATGCATGTGATTGCTATATCTTGCTCTATCTTTTTCACATGTGTTCGTATGGTTATCCAACAACCTATCACATCTTTGTTGATTTGGGATACCCCTAGGGTTGAGGGGGAGTTTGTTTTAATCTTAACAGCCCTTCTAGCCCCTTTTCGGTGTTCGACAAAGGGGGAGAGTGTGGATTGGTTAAGTTTAGGATGATCATGTTGTAGGGGGAGGATCTGGATTCCCCTATGATTCTAAAGTTGAAAATATTGATTGAGATCCCTAAACTTAGATCGGGTTGTCAAACAACAAAAAGGGGGAGATTGTTGATGCAGTCTGGCCCTGATTGTTGTTTTGGTGTTGACACCGATTTAAGTTTAGGTGGATGATTATTGATTATGATTAAGTCCTGATCGGGGATCAGGCATGGTATGGAAAATCCTAGTCTGGAGGGCTAGGTGTTGGAAAATCCTAACCTGGAGGGTTAGGTGTTGAAAATCCTAGTCTGGAGGGCTAGGTGCTGGAAAATCCTAACCTGGAGGGTTAGGTGTTGAAAAGTCCTAGCTTGGAGGGCTAGGTGTTGGAAAAGTCCTAATTCGGAAAGGTTGGGTGAAAAGTCCTAGCTTGGAGGGCTAGGTGAAAAGTCCTAACTTGGAGGGTTAGGTGCAAATTCCCATCCTGGAGAATTAGGTGAAAAAGTCCTGGCTTGGAGGGTCAGGTGCCTAGCTTGGAGGGCTAGGTTGGATGAAGTTCTAACTCGGAAGGGTTGGGTGAAAAGTCCTAGCTTGGAGGGCTAGGTGAAAAGTCCTAACTTGGAGGGTTAGGTGCAAATTCCCAACTTGGAGAGTTAGATGGAAAATCCTTAGCTTGGAGGGCTAAGGTGGATGGAAACTTAGCTTGGAGGGCTGAGTTTGAGTCCCTGGATCGGTCTGGTGATCGATCAGGGATTCTGGCACGCTGCTCCTTCGTGGATCGGTCTGGTGACCGATCCAGCGATGACTGATCGGTCGGGTGACCGATCAGGGAGCACACAGTGAGGTTGGGAACCTACTGTGCTGCTCCTGATCGATCTGGTGACCGATCAGGGAGTATGCGTTTCACCCATTGACTGGCTCCTGATCGGTCTGGTGACCGATCAGGGAGCGAGCAGTGAGGTTGAGTTCCCCTGCTGAACTGCTCCTGATCGGTCGGGTGACCGATCAGGATCACTGTGCAGATCGTTCCGGAGAACGATCAAGCGTCGCAGGTTCCTCTCTATGATCGATCAGGACGGAGCCTGATCGGTCTGGTCATGATCTGATCGGTCTGGTGACCGATCAGGAGGCTGTCTGATCGGTCTGATGACCGATCAGGAGGTCTGGACTGCGAAGCTCAGAAATCGCCCAAGAAAGGGGTGGATCGTTCGGGTGATCGATCCACAACCTGGGATCGGTCCGGTGATCGATCCAGGAGAAGTCACAAAGAAATCACAATTTCTGATTGAGCGTTGGGGACCGATCAGAACGATGGAGCCTGATCGGTCTGGACCTAGCCTGATCGGTCTGGTGACCGATCAGGAGTCGCTCTGATCGGTCGGGTGACCGATCACTTTAATTCAAATTGCACTGTCAGACGCTCTGATCGCGTCTGACCGTATCCGATTCGCTGATGGTTGCCTCTGATACTTGATTTACTGTGTGATATACTGCTCTAATATTCTGACTAAGCTGCAGGTGACAGGGGAGGATTCAAACACTCAAGGAGAAGTCAATGGAGGCTTTCCTTGGAGCAGGTTTGTCCATTTCTCATCTCAGGTTGCAACGGCTGGAGCTGCAGGACTGAAGCCGCTGACTGAAGCTTGGCTGAGGGAGCTCAGGAAGTTCAGTAAGGGTTCAGTGTAGCTGGCGTTGGCAGTGAGGCAGCTGGAGGCTGCTGGAGATGAGGTCACTTGATGCTTGGTGGAGAAACAAAAAGGAACGGGAGACAGCTTGGTGGAAGCAGAGAAGCATTCGAAAGCTTACAGCTTGTGTTCTTGAGTTCCTGTGCCTTGAGTTCTCCACATCAAGCTTGCTGTGTTCTTGAAGTTTCCATCATTCTGAGCAAGCTATCGAGAAGCAATCATCCATTACTCGAGCACTTGAAGGAGAGAACGAGAGGCTTGGAGTCCGACAGTGGGAAGACACGAAGAAGGGTTCTTGCGTGAGATCGCCACTGGGTGGAGCTCAGGGAAGCTTGCTGCGTTCTTCTCTTTGCTGGGTGTTTGAGTAAGATCTTTCTTGTTGTTTCATTGAGCTTAAACATTTATCTGATTGAAACGCTGTGGAGAGGTTTCTCCACCGAGAAGGAGGTTGCTTTATATCCGGTGATCACCGGGGCTTGATCTGCCGACGATCAAGGGATCGCCCACCTTAAGGGCACGCCAAGGAGTAGGGGCAAGTTATCCCCGAACCTTGTAAACCCTCTTGTTAGCGATCTTGGTAGCTGTGGTTGTTAGCTTTCATCTTTGTTTTTAGTTTACTGCACTGTTTTGTTTTTCCTTTGCTTCTTCTGCTGTGCTACTGATAAGCTAAGTGCAGAAAACTTGCTAAGTTCTCAAAGAGAAAGTGTTGGCTATATTCACCCCCCCCCCTCTCTAGCCATCTCGTCACCAACACCGCGCTCTTTCTCCTAGGCGCCTCATTGAACCCAGTCAAAGCTTATCTCTTCTCCGAACTCGCAGCAGTAGATACATCTTTCAACCAGGGCGCCTGTATCATATGGGGCGCCTGAATGAAGAACCTGGTTTGCCTCCTTTCATTGAGGCTCCCTAGTTGATGGGGGCGCCTGAATGAAAGCCTGCATTGCCTCCATTCATTGAGGCACCCTACTTGATGGGGGCGCCTAGCAGCTTGCCTTCCAGCCCTTTGTGTGTTGTTTGCCTGCTTTATCTTCCATTCTAGGTGGTAGCGACCCGCCTTCTCCTGCCTTAGACGGATCGTTACTTTTGTCTACTTCTCGACTCTAATGCACGACTAAAAATGCGGAAATCTCTTTTTTTTTTTCTTTTTAATCTATTTAAGAATGATATTCTAACTTAAATAGTCATGCATGATACCATGTCACACTTTCTTTCTCAAAAACTCGTAAGAAAATACTTATTGAAACTTGCCTCGCCCAACTCAGCTTACGGGTATCAGTCGATTGATACTGTACCAGTCGACTGATAAGTCTGAAACCTGTTTTTCAGATTCGAAGCCTTGTTTCAAAACTCCACCAAACCTATACTTTCGAGCCATATAAAATCATGACACCATTTCTATACTCTATACCAGTTTTCTAAACAATTTAGCCCATCAAAACGAATCCATAAACTTGAAATTAGGACTTTTGCGGAATTTAGCAAGTTATGAAAAATCTACATAGACTTTAAGCTAGAGTTTGTACCAAACTTAACTTCTAACCATTGAAACTCATCACACAAAATTCTGAAACATCCCTAAGGCATTATCAAATGAGAAAGCAACTTTTCTAGACGTACTTAAGCAATAAAAACTTGATTCAAAGGGAAATTAATACTATCTTGGCACATGCATCTATTTCTCTAACAAAGTATCAATATTTCAAACTACTCACACTTCTACTCATCCAATGCAATCATAAGGATATGTATGCTAAATGAAATGACATGGAATCTTTACTCTAAGAAATTGAGCTTGTAAAACTATCCAAAGCTTAAATGTTCGCTAAACTCCATAAAGCAAGAACTTGAAATTTGAATAAACTAAAACATTGTAATTCAAATAACTAAATTGTCTCGTCTCAAGGATCTCTCCAAAATCAGCCACCACATACACTTTACTCAGCACCGCCTCGTCGCCTTCCTTCAGAATTGCTTGCCTTTACCTTTATCTGCAGTAAGAGGAAATGCAACTAGTAAGCAAAAAGCTTAGTAAGTACTATCTAGCTCATAAAATCTCGAAATGTGCAAACATGCTTCTTGAACAATATGAAAATCATATGAGATACTTATATGCTTGAAAGAAAACTAAGAACATGTATAACTCAAAACATGCATACTCAAGCATTAATAAATCTCAATTTACTTTTCTTGGCTCAACTTGAAACTTTAGCTATTCTTTAACTTTTTGAAAACTCTTTAAACTTTAGAAACTTTGCTAAAGCATATACTTGAAAATAATAATCACTTGGATCCACTGAAGACGTAAGTACCATCTCATGCGCGTTCCCTAAAAGGTTGGGTAGCGACCACCAATCCTAATAGAGCAGACCTTGGTCTACCAGGGCCAAGACCTTGGAATTGGACACCTGGATTTCTTTAACGATGCCCTTGGACGCCGGGTACTGGCCTTAGAAAATAAAATAGCTTTTCTTTCTTTTCTTTCTTATCTGTAAATGCCTTGGCATTTTCTCGAGCACCTTGCGTGCTAAAATCCCTAAGTCTTGACTTTTGGGGATTTCTTAAGGCCTTGGCCTTTCTTTTCTTATCTTTATCTTCTCTTTCTTTTCTCATAACTTTCTTAGCCCTAATCTCACATAGGGTGCTTTATCAAACTATACAAGCATATAATGAACTAAGATCACATGCAAAAACTTAAACAAAAAGGAAATATCTCTTTTAAAAACTATTAAGGGAAATTCTTGCGGAAAAACCGCCTCTTACTGCAGGTGAGCAGTACTTACTTTGATATCTTGGACTTACAACCAAGATTGATGTCTAGGGCTCGGGAGAAACTTGAGATCTCGGAGAATTCTTCGCGCCTACGCGTTCCTCTCGTCGCGGGATTCCGAATATTGGAAGATCTCTTGGAGGAGAGCCTTGGCCGGCCCCTTAGAGCTTGGTGTTGTTTCGCCCAAGAGAGGGAAGTCGGCGTGAGGGTTTGGAGAGGAGAGAAATAAAACTTCTCCGTTCAATTATCTATTTATACTTATGGGGGGCGGATTGACCTAACACACCTTAAATATATATCTCTCCATCCTTTGCTGTGCTTGATACCCTAGCCCAGCTGGTCGCGCTCGCGTCTGTCTCCTGGTGGTCGCGGTTCGAACCCCCGGCTGCCCTTAAATGTTTTTCTTTTTTTTTATATACTAAACGGACTCGGAAAATTCCATAAAAATATTCTAAAAATCCCTAAAAATATCTAGAATATTTCTAAACCATTTTTAAATAATTCTAAGGACTTTAAGAACTAAAAATGGGAATTTTGGGGCGTTATAATCCCCCATACCTTATGAAAAGTTCGTCCTCGAACTTAGAATAATCCTGGATATCTCTCTCACATGCTGTCCTCACGTTCCCAAGTAGCCTCTTCATGCTTTTGATTCTGCCAGATGACCTTCACTAGTGGCACTTCTTTGTTTCTTAATCTTTTAACTGCTTTGTCCACTATCTGTGTCGGTCTACTCTCATAACTAAGATCTTCTTGGATCTGTACTGACTGAGGCTGAATCACTTGGCTAGGGTCGTGAATACACTTCTTTAGCATAGAGACATGAAAGGTACTGTGGATAGCTGACATATCCTCTGGTAGGTCCAGCTCATATGCTACCTTACCAACCCTCTTTATGATTTTGTAGGGTCCTACGTAGCGAGGACTTAGCTTGCCCTTCTTGCCAAATCTCACCACTCCCTTCATGGGAGCGACCTTGAGAAATACTGAATCTCCAACTTGGAATTCAAGTGGCCTACGACGTGTGTCAGCATAACTTTTCTGTCTACTCTGGGCAGTCTCAATCCTCTGGCGGATCGTCTGGATAGCCTGAGTGGTCTCATCTATAAGCTCAGTCTGGCTGCCTAGTCATGACTCCATCTCTTTCTTCTCACCCGCTTCTTGCCAACATATGGGTGATCTGCATTTCCTGCCATACAATGCCTCATAAGGCGCCATCCTGATGGTGGCCTGATAGCTATTGTTGTAGGCAAACTCAGCTAAGCACAGAAATTTGCACCAACTACCTTTAAAGTCCAATGCACAAGCCCTGAGCATGTCTTCTAAAATCTGATTTACTCTCTCTGTTTGTCCATCTGTCTGGGGATGGAAGGCTGTGCTGAACTGAAGTCTGGTGCCTAGGGCGTCCTGAACACACCTCCAAAAATGGGAGATGAACCGCCCATCCCTGTCAGAAACGATCGACTTCGGAACTCCGTGAAGCCTGATTATTTCTCTCACGTACAGCTGTGCTAACTGCTCTACCGAATGCGATAACTTGACGGCTAGGAAGTGGGCAGACTTGGTCAATCTGTCCACTATCACCCAAATTGCATCGTGTCCATGGGTGGTTCTTGGAAGACCTGTGATAAAGTCCATGGATATTTCTTCCCACTTCCACTCTGGAATGGGAAGTGGCTGTAGAACTCCTCCTGGTCTCTGGTGTTCTGCTTTGACTCTCTGGCAGGTCAAGCAGGTACTGATATATCTGGCCACGTCTCGCTTGAGTCCAGACCACCAGAACCTTTGCTTTAAATCTTGGTACATCTTGGTAGAACCAGGATGCATAGAGTACGGGGTACTGTGGGCTTCTTCTAAAATATTCTTTCTTAGTTCCTCATCATTGGGGACGCAAAGACGGTCTCCAAGATAGAGGATGCCACTATCTGATACTCGAAACTCTGAATTTTCTACCTCTTGGATCCCCTGCTTGATCTTCTGGATTTCTGGGTCTTGGCTTTGCTTCCTTTGTATATCCACAAGCAGGGTTGACTCTAGAGTCAATGCAGAAAGTTGCCCAATTATTACCTCGACTCCAAAATCCTTTATTTCTTTCTGAAGTGGTAGAGACAGTGATGATAGGGACATCGGTGCTGCGCAGGATTTCCTGCTCAGTGCATCGACCACTTTATTAGCTTTACCTGGGTGGTAGAGGATTTCACAGTCATAATCTTTGACCAACTCTAGCCACCTGCGCTGCCTCATATTCAGGTCCTTCTGAGTGAAGAAGTACTTCAAACTTTGATGGTCTGTGAAGATTCTGCACTGCACTCCATGCAGGTAGTGTCTCCAGAGCTTCAGTGCGAAAACCACAGCTGCTAGCTCAAGGTCGTGGGTAGGGTAATTCTTCTCATAGTCCTTGAGCTGTCTGGAGGCGTATGCTATTACCTTACCATCTTGCATGAGGACAGCTCCAAGGCCCATCTTGGATGCATCACTGTAGATGTCAAAGGCCTTGTCACTCTCTGGAACAGTCAAGATGGGAGCACTGGTCAGTCTCTTCTTCAGCTCTAGAAAACTGTGCTCGCATTTATCTGACCATTCAAACTTCTTGTTCTTTCTGGTCAAGGCTGTGAGTGGAGAGGCTATCCTGGAAAAGTCCTCCACAAATTTTCTGTAATATCCTGCCAAGCCTAAGAAGCTTCTGATCTCACTGGCATTCTTGGGTCTACACCAGTTGCTGACTGCTTCTATCTTGGCTGGATCAACTTGAATGCCTTCTTTGGATACAATGTGACCTAGGAAGGTCACCTGATCTAGCCAAAACTCACAATTTGAGAATTTTGCATAGAGCTTCTCCTGCTGAAGGATCTGCAGCACTATCCTCAAGTGTGTAGCATGGTCCTCTGGAGTCTGTGAGTATATGAGAATATCATCAATAAATACAATGACGAATTTATCGAGATACTCCCTGAAGATGTGGTTCATCAGCTCCATGAAGACTGCTGGAGAATTGGTTACTCCAAAAGGCATTACTACAAATTCGTAGTGGCCGTATCTTGTCCTGAAGGCCGTCCTGGGGATGTCACTTTCTTTAACCTTTAGCTGATGATACCCAGAACGCAGGTCTATCTTCGAGAACACTGTAGCCCCTTTGAGTTGATCAAATAAATCATCTATTCTAGGAAGGGGGTACTTGTTCTTGATGGTCACCTTGTTCAGAGCTCTGTAGTCTATGCACAGACGCATAGACCCATCCTTCTTCTTGACGAAAAGTACAGGAGCTCCCCAGGGTGAATGACTCGGGCGGATGAAGCCCTTGTCTAGTAGCTCCTGAAGTTGCTCTTGTAATTCTTTCAGCTCTGCAGGAGACATACGATATGGGGCTTTTGAGACCGGACCGGTACCTGGCACCAGCTCAATCTCAAATTCCACCTCCCTGTTGGGCGGTAGTCCAGGTAGTTCTTCTGGGAACACTTCTGGATATTCGCAGACTACCCGAACATCCTCCTGCTTGAGTTCTTTCTTTGCTTCTGAGTCCACTACGTGTGCAAGAAAACCAGCACACCCTTGCTCTAGCATCTGGTGGGCTGCCAAGGCTGAGAGGAATTTCTGAGTCTTCCTCTTTGGGGCTCTAACAATGAAAATATTTTTTTTTTTCATTTGAACGTACTTTAGTATAAATCATTGAAAGCATAGCAAAGGGCTAAATAATTACACCAAAACATTACACCTTGAAAAGTATTGTGCAAAAGTCAATTTTATACTTTCAGAAGACTTGGAAAATTTTGTCTTAGAAAAATTTTCAATTGAGAAAGATTCTCAAAACATATTTTGAATATTTTGAAAAATGCAAGTATTGTTGAAAAATATATTGAGCTTTTGACAAATTCAAGTACTTTAAAAATATTTTAAGCTTTTGAAAAAATGCAAGTATTTTAGAAAAAATATATTGAGTTCTTTGAAAAATGCAAGTACTTTAGAAAAAATATATTGAGTTTTTGAAAAATTCAAGTACTTTAGAAAAAATATATTGAGTTTTTGAAAAATTCAAGTGCTTTAGAAAAAATATATTGAGTTTTTGAAAAATTCAAGTACTTTAGAAAAAAATATATTGAGCTTGAATAACATAAGTACTTTTAGAAAAACATCATGCATTTTTGAAGGATATTTGAAAACATAATGTTTTACTTGACTTGGTTTCTTTTCCGGTCTGACACAATTCTAGGAAACCTTGTTAACTACAAGGATATTTCCCTATGTATCTTGGAAATTCTTCAAACTCAAGTAAATATTATTTTCCAAAAGAATTTTATATAAAAAAATTTGAAAGTGATAGTATTATATTTTCATAGAAGATGACAGTATATAAACAAAACTCCCTTTTGTTTTCAGAAGGATTTAAACACTACAGTACATGAAAGCATACTATTTTGAAATATTTAATAATTCTTTCAGTTTGACCTCCCCCTAAACTTGACCCAGTCCTAGGAAGCTTGTTGACCACAAGTACTCTTCCTCTGAGTCTTTAGGGTTTGGTTTTAGCCCAAAAGAATTATCTAATTTAAAAAATAGTTTTGAAAAATACTTGTCAGAAAATCTTCTTTTGACTTAGACTCCCCCTAACTTTGACACATCCTAGGAGTCCTTGTAGATCATGAGGTAGACCTCTTCTGTGTCTTTAGGGTTTATCAAAATCAAAAGAACAGCTTTGAATGACAATATGGTAATTTTTAAGAAGATAAGTTTTTAGAAAATTCAATTTGGAATATGAATAACTTTTAAAGCATAAGCTTTTTCGAAAACATAAGTGATAGTAATTAAGGCACAGTTTTCGAAAGACATTTTTAAAAGATAGTGATTTTTAAGGCACAACTTTTTGAGAGATAAAAAAAAATTTAAAAGAATAAAACACTCCCCCTGTACCGTTTGACTCTATCTAAGTGCCTTAGGGAACTTTAGTGTTGACCTAAGAGGCTTGTGTCTAATTGTGTAGGTCAAACAATTTTTTAAAAGAATATAACTTTTGAAAATCTATAATATGTAAGTAATCAGACAATCATGAAATTCATAAAAATATTATTATGTTAAAGCATTATTTTGAAAATAGATTTTTAGAAAAATATTCCAAGAGTTTTGGAAAATAATTTTGAAAAAATATTTTTCAATTTATTAATTCTTAACATCTCACTCATTCTAGATATCACAATATAGCAAGCATGGTTGTCTTATGAGTGCATTGTGAGATGCTTGAATTATTTTTCTCAATTGATTGTTAAATCTATGATTTAATCAAAACTTGTGTTAGATTCAAATTTATCAAATAGTAAAATGAATTTGATTTTCGATTATCGGCTTCCAGGTCTTGGTGAGGCACAGGGGCCTTCTTTGGCCGTAGCCTTATTGGAGCAACAACCCTTTCCTTGACAAAGCCTTTTATCGAAAATTCATTTTCAAATTACTTCTTGAAAAATTTTGATCTAACTAGCTTAGGTTTTGGATCGGTAGCTTCGGCTAGTTTCACCAGACTAAACAGACCAAGTAGGGTACGCCTTACCTTACTTGACCTTATTAGAAGAGCTTCCCTAATGTACTATCATCTCACCTCCACCTAATACTAGGTTGTTCAAGTTTTAACTACTGTTTTTCCTATAACCGTTCTAAGTCATGCATAAAATTAAACGTGAATGACATGACATATATTTTAAGAAAATTGCATATGCATGGAATGACAGTTATGCATGAGTCAAACAAGTTAAATTATTTTACTTAAGTTTCTAATGATGTATCAAATTCCCGATTTGATACATGTCGTGTGAACCCGCGAATATGCCAACCCACTTTGACATATTTAATTTTATTAAATTAATTGTTGCGGGTTGGGTAAGATTTTATTTAATTCGAGTTTAAGTTACTTAAGAATTAATTGGATCTGAATCCAGAATTAATTGAATTAATCGAAGTTATAAATTAAGGGTTAATTGAATTAATTAAGAATTACTTGAATTTGAATTAATTAAGGATTAATTAAAGTTGAAATAATTAAAGATTAATTGAATTTGAATTAATTGAAGATAAATTGATTTTTCATTAATTAAAGATTAATTGATTTTGAATTAATTAAAAATTAATTGATTTTGAATTAATTAAAGATTAATGAATTTGCATTAATTAAAGATTAATGAATTTGAATTCTTAAAGATTAATTAAATTTGAAGTAATTTAAGATTAATTGAATTAATTAAAGATTAATTGAATTTGAATTAATTAAATATTAATTTAATTTGAATTAATTAAAGATTAATTGAATTAATTAAAGATTACTTGAATTGGAATTAATTAAAGATAATTAAAGTTAAATTAAATAAGAATTAATATTAAGTTAATTAAGGATAATTAAAATTAAGTTAATTAAGGATTATTTAAGAATGAAATAAATAAGGTAAAAATTGTTAGGATTTAATTAGATTTAAATTTCAACATTTCTGGATTAGATAATAATTGTGTGTTTAGCTTATCATTTTCATTATTTCAAAAATTTCTAATTCTTTTACTATTTCTTCTTTATTTATCTTTTCAAGTTTTTCTAATAATTCTGATTTATTTGAATCTTTGTGAACTTTATTAACTATAGCCTTGATCTCAGATAATTCATTTTCCTCCTCATCCTCAAAATTATATTCTTCGATATCCTCAAAGTTGGTGGAGTAATTTGGGCCACTAGTTAATGTTTTGTAATAATCTTCAACATTATCTATAATTAAATTATCATCTAAAAGAATTTCATTTTCAATATCCTCAAAGTTATCCTCAGCTTTATCTTTAATATTTTCAGGATTAATCTCACAATTTTCAGAATTATCAGTAAGATTTTCAAATTTGAATTCAGAGTTATCGGTAAGATTTTCAAATTTAATTTCTGGATTATTCTTAAGAATTTCAAAATTAATTTCTGGATTACCCTTAAGATTATCAGATTCAATTTCAGGAATAACAGATTTAATTTCAGAATTAATTTCAATATTATCAGAATTAATTTTAATATTATCAGAATTAATTTTAGTATTATCAGAATTAATTTCAAAAATCATTGAATTGACATTAAGGATCAAATAATTAATATTTTAGCAACATCTACATTTTCTAATTGAGCATGCAAAATGTTAATTTGACTGTGCAGTAATTTTAATTTATCAGAAAAATTATCTAAATTATCATATGATTGTGCATGAATTTGAAAATTTCTAGGAACGTAAATTTTTCGTACCTTGGTCGGACACTCATTCTTGTAGTGTCTGTACTTTTAGCATTTGAAGCATCGTACGTGACTTTTATCCCTCCGGACTCCAGGCGCTTGTGCCTCCTTTGCTTCCGGTGGTGATGTTCGAGCCTTACGAGTAGGGCACTGATTTTTATAGTGCCCTTTCTCCCTGCACTTGAAACATGTAATATGAAATTTAAAAACTGACATAAAAAAAATTGTACCTGATTCACCCCTGGGCTCCCCCTCAACTCCTGACGTCTTTGCTTCCGTCGGCGGTTAGTCTGGTGAAGAGCGGTCTGGCTCTGATACCACTTGTTGGATCGGTGCTGTCGATAGAGCGGGGGGGGGGGGTGAATATCGACCATAAAATCTTCTCGAAAACTTCGTAAACTTTTCGGTATTCATTCTAATCAAAGTTAGTAGCACAATGGAAAATAAAGCAGAAAAATAAAGAACGACACAAATTGCACACGGGATTTTACTTGCTTCCCGACCCCCCAGGGTCAGTACATCCAAGGCCTA
This sequence comes from Boesenbergia rotunda, assembly GCA_024364735.1. NCBI lineage: Eukaryota > Viridiplantae > Streptophyta > Magnoliopsida > Zingiberales > Zingiberaceae > Boesenbergia > Boesenbergia rotunda. Next base: position 310,638 of record JAGFNQ010000242.1, read on the forward strand.
AGCACGAGAACACCCATCCACTAATGGTCTCCTTTCCAGACTTTCCGGAGGCAGAGAAACCCGTCTTACAGTGCAAGAGTTACAAACAAAAGGATAAATAAATTTAAATGCAGAATGAAAACTCAAACCGAACAAACAGATTGAAACTCGCCCGATCTGGACCTCCGAAGTACCACGCACTTCCTCCCGGAGCCTCCTGGTTGTAAAGCTTCGTCGTTAGGACTTTATCGTCACTTGGGAAGCTTAGAATCGTTTCAGAAGTTGTGTTCTGAGACTTGGGGTTGAAGCCCCTTTTATAGGGTTCATTAGGGCGCCTGTGATCACCAAGGTGCCTCAATAGACTTGGTCAAAGTTTATCTCCGTACCGAACTCGCCGCAGCAGATAACACTCTAGACCAGGGCCCCCTGGACCTCCCAGGCACCTCATTGAACCCAGTCAAAGCTTATCTCTTCTTCGAACTTGCAGCAGTAGATACAACTTTCAACCAGGGCGCCTATATCATGTGGGGCGCCTGAATGAAGAGCCTGGTTTGCCTCCTTTCATTGAGGCGCCCTAGTTGATGGGGGCGCCTGAATGAAAGCCTGCATTGCCTCCATTCATTGAGGCACCCTACTTGATGGGGGCGCCTAGCAGCTTGCCTTCTAGTCGCTTTGTGTATTGTTTGCCTGCTTTGTCTTCCATTCTAGGTACCTGCAAGAAACACAAATACAAAGCAAATACACACACAATCTTAGCCTTAACGAGATGGTTCTGACTTCGAATTTCTATGAAATCCTAGGTCGAACCGACGCAAGTTCCCACCCCCAGGAATGCGCTTTTGACCTACTCCTCTCAGGAAATGGTTGCCACCCAGTCCATTCGGGTGGACTTTAGCTTTGCTTTCGATACTCTCGGATCTTAAGACGCCCGACCCTCGACCCGTCTCTAGTCCTTAGTCATCGCTCAGCTAAGTTGCTCAATCCCTCGGACCAAGACTTCGTGCCCAAACCCTAGGTCTAGGACTTAGGTGCCCAACCTCGGCCAGGACTTCATGCCCAATTCCTCGAACCAGGTCTTCGGTGCCCAACCCTCGGCCAGGACTTAGTGCCCAATTCCTTGAACCAGGTCTTAGTGCCTAGCTTCACTCACCAGGTCTTAGTGCCCAGCTTCACTCACCAGGTCTTAGTGCCTAGGTTAACTAGGACTTTGGTTCACCTTGTTACACCTTTCTTAACTAACCCTTCCTTTGTTCAATGTATCAATGACTTAACTATATTGTCAAACATTGAAACATTTAGAGGAGGACATCACTGATGCAACTTGTACCAACAATTCCTTCGAGTTTGCAACTGGACCACTATTATCACAATAGATTGTGATAGATCTGGGAAAACCAGGAATCACATCCAAGTCCATCATGAAGTTCCTAAGCCATACAGCTTCCTTGGCTACCTAGCTTCCATGGTGGAGTCTGCCACGCATTTCTACTTGACACTCCTGCATACTATGGCTCGACCTCCTAAAGTAAACACAATCCCTGAGGTAGACTTACTTTTGTCCTTGTACGACTGGAAGTCTGAATCCGTATAACCCAAAGGGATTAATTGGTCTGCCCGATAAACCAGCATATAATTGTAGGGTATGGCTTGGCGAGTTTCCATAGAAAATACCTAGTCGATCCGAGAGACCTCTCCACGTTTACGGATTAAAAATTCATCTGAGTGGAGACCTGTCTCCCATTGACCATCTCGTGTCGTATCGAACGATCTAAATTGCAACTCAGCCAATTACCAAAATTGGCCTTGCAATTTGTTTGACCGTTCAACCGCGGAAAATACGACGAGTTGATCGCCGACTTTTGTGTTTATGGTCGGGGTCCAGTTAAGAATTTATTAAACATATTTTGAAATCAAAATAATAAATTCTTAATCATAAAATGACAAGACATATAAACATGGCACATAAAAGACATAAGAAAAATACAAAGGAGCGTATCGAATGTTATACCTTTTCGATCACCTCGCAGTCTTCTACCTTATGTCCCTCCCTTCGCGGACGTCATGTAGGTGATGATCTACCGCGATCCAAGATCGCCAAGAGCTCCAACCAATCCCCTTCTCATAGCCGACCAAAATCCTAGCCACTAGGGATTTGCGTCGCCGACCTCTTCCCTCTCCCATTGCACTGCCGACCGCCGGACCTAGCTCCAAGCCCTCCGGACCACCAGCACACCTCGAGAGGAAGATGAAGAAGAAGAAGAAGGAAAGAAACAACCTTCTTCCTAGCCCCAACAGCCCGAAATCTCCTCCCTCCTTCAACCTTGCGACGCCGCCGCAACCTTTGGTTGCGCCGCCTGCAGCCGGCCGCCGGCGCCTCCTTTGCCCTCCCTGAGCCCCATGCAAGGTAGAGGAGATCTCTACCTTGCTTCCTTGAGCCTCCGCTAGAGCTTGGTCAAGGAGGTGGAAAGAAACGAAGGGGAGAACCCCTTCTTGTCTATTCGGCGCCGAAACCCTACGAGGGAGAGATGAGATGAGATGAGCGAGGCTTGGGTGTTGGCTCCTTGGATTGATTCCTTAGCCCTCGGTTTCTTGATCTCATAGGGTATTTATAGGGCTAAGGTAGGGACCAAGAGGAGGAGTTGGTTCTTGGCCCACTAATGGATCCAAACCCGATCCATTAATTAAGATCCATTCCACTAAAGGATCTAAATTGAACTTCCTCACCAACCCCTATATTTTAATATGGGCTCCATATATTACGAGTCGTCCATCCCCCCGTGTTTATGATCTCACATGCCTATTAATTAATTAAATTACTAATAATTTAAATTAATTAACTTCTGGATCCTTAATTAGTACCACTCAACCTTATCAACGTGCTGGATCAAATCCACCTGCAGGGTTTAGCACGACGAACCTTTTGAGCTCATCAAGGGGGCATCATCATCCTGACTCACCAGGACACAGATTCTGTCAATAATCATCGGTACAACATATTATTAATATTATCTCCCAACTTACCGGGTCTATCAATCTAACAGAATAGATCTCGCCCATTGATAAATTAAAAAAATAATAATTAATAATATATGCCCGATAATATTTTAGGATTAAGGGATCGTCCTCCATAATATCAACTGAGGTCCTATCCAATTATCTAGTCAGTACAAATCGGATAACCTCAGGTTTTGGTCCTGCTCATTGCACTCATAGGACACTAGTGTAGTTCTATGGTCAAAACCAACCACACCTAACTACACTACAACCATCCTGATGGGTTGTCCAATTCCATCTCGGTTGTGGGCCTCTTATTTATACAAAGCAAGAACTGATAACACGATCTTCCATGTGACACCACACACCATGTTATCTACAATGCAAAGTAAGTGGACTTCGTGTATGTACTAATATAAACAAACACCTAGTGTAGTCGTGATTCTCTTTTCATAATAAAGATGTTTATATAATAAAAGTCATGGCTTTCAGTATACACATCTTACAATCTCCCACTTATACTTAAAGACATTGCAGTTCTCTCACTGCAATACATCTGACTCCCGTATCCTCCACATGCCTGTCAAAAGCTCTAGATGGAAGAGCCTTAGTGAAAGGATCTGCCAGGTTATCCTCTGATGCAATCTTGACGATAGCCACTTCTCCTCGCTTTACGATTTCTCGTATCAGGTGGTACTTGTGCTCTATGTGTTTACTCGTCTTATAGGCTCACGGTTCCTTTGAGTTTGCAACTGCACCATTGTTATCACAAATGATTGTGATAGATTTGGGCAAACTAGGAATCACATCCAAGTTCATGATGAAGTTTCTGAGCCATACAACTTCCTTGGCCGCCTCCGAGGCTGCCACATATTCAGCTTCCACGGTGGAGTCCGCCGCGCACTTCTGCTTGACACTCCTCTAGACAATGGCTCAACCTCCTAAAGTAAACACAAACCATGATGTAGACTTACTCTTGTCCCTATCTGACTAAAAATCTGAGTCCGTATAACTCACAGGGACTAATTGGTCTGCCCGGTAAACCAGCATATAAACCCTAGTCCGTCTCAGGTATTTCAATATATGCTTTACCACAGTCCAATTTTCCTTTCTAGGGTAACTCTGATATCTGCTAACCATGCCCAAGGCAAAATAGATATCAGATCTCATGTACAACATAACATACATGAGGCTTCCTACTACCGAAGCATAAGGAACCGCCTTCATTTCCTCTATCTCCTTTGATGTTTTCGGACACATCTCCTTGGATAGAGGAACTCCATGCCTGAAGGGTAGGAAACCCTTCTTGGAGTTTTCCATGCTAAAACGAGACAAGACTGTGTCAACATATGAAGCTTGGGATAAGCACAACATCCTTTTCTGGCGATCCCTTATGACCTTGATCCCAAGGATGTGTCCCGCTTCTCCTAAGTCCTTCATATCAAACTGCTTTGATAGCCAGACCCTTACGTCTGATAACACTTTGACATTGTTGCCAATTAATAAAATGTCATCTACGTAAAGTACAAGAAACACCACTACGTTTCTGTCACATCTTTTATACACACATGACTCATTTGGGCTTTGAGTAAATCCATATGCCTGGATTACTTCATCAAAGCGGATGTTCCAAGACCTTGAAGCTTGCTTCAATCCATAAATGGATCGATTAAGCTTACACATTAGATGCTCTTTGCAATGAAACCTTCTGGTTGCTGCATGTAGATGATCTCCTCAAGACTCCCATTAAGGAAGGCTGTCTTGAAATCTATCTGCCATACCTCATAATCCATATAGGATAGCCTACGAATAGACACACTTCTATACGAGATTCTAACTTATCAGTATCTCCCTTCAGCACGTATGCTGGACTACCCCAAATCCGAACATGCCCTAGACTAGGCTTTCGCCCAGTCCACAGTTCTGTGGGAGTAGAAGGGACTAACTTAGATGGTACCAAGTTCAGTATGTACGCTGCCGTTTCCGGAGCATATCCCCATAACGAATCTAACAACTCAGAGTAGCTCATCATTGACCTAACCATCTCCATAAGAGTCCTATTCCTTCTTTCTGCCACACCGTTTTGTTGGGGCGTATCGGGTGCAGTCAACTGGGATTGAATCCCAGCCTCTGATAAATAGGCCCTAAACTCTCCCAAGAAGTATTCGCCACCACGATCTGATCGTATTGTCTTGATACTTTTACCTTGATGTTTCTCCACATCAGCGTTGAATTCTTTGAACTTATCAACACATTTAGACTTGCGGCGTATCAGGTAAATGTACCCATACCTTCAATAATCATCTATAAAAGTAACGAAGTATTCAAAGCCACCCCTAGCCTTGATGAACATAGGACCATATAAATTAGAATGAACTAATTCTAATACATCTTTGGCTCTATACCCCTTAGCCTTGAAAGGCCTCTTGGTCATCTTACCTTCTAAGCAAGACTCACAGGTTGGGAAATCATCCACCACAAATGAACCTAAGGGCCCATCGGTTATCAACCTTTGAATCCTACTAAGGTTAATATGACCAAGCCTAAGATGCCAAAGATATGTCTAGTTCATTTTAGAAGGTTCCTTTCTCTTATTTTTGTTAGATGATAAGCTATTGGCCTCTATTTGTATCGTGGGAGTTTTTGGTTCTAGAGTATACAAATTGCCAATCATAGTACCCGAACAGATAATCTCTCTATATCTCATTATAACAACTCTGTTATTAAAAGCAATAGAATATCCATCCTTTATTAATCTAGAAACCGAAATCAAGTTCTTTCTAAAAGAGGGTACATATAAGCAATTTCTTAAAACCAAAACTTTAATCCTATTAAAAGATAAATAAATGTCTCCCACTGCAACTGCTGCCACCTCTGTCGCATTGCCCATGTAGACGAAGATTTCCCCTTCAGCTAGCCGTCGGGTTTCCTGGAACCCCCGAACCCTTGCAAAGAGTTACAGACATGATCAGTGGCTCCTGTATCTACGCACCAGCTACCGATAGATAGCACCGCTAAACATGTTTCAATGACTAAGCACGAAGAAATACCATTGTCTTGACGACGGGGATAGTTCGCCTTCAAATGTCCAGTTTGCTTACACGTGAAGCACTTGCCTCTCGGCTTCTTCACGCCAGTCTGAGGTGTCTGCAATCCTGCTGCCTTCTTGGACCCACGTTGTTTCTTCTTCTTCCTGCCTTTCGGCATAGAAAAAAGAATCCTTCTGAGTAACCAAGGCCTGAGAACTTTGACGAAAAAGTCCCTCTGCCTGGAGTTCTCCTAGCAGTTCCCCCAACGTATACTCATTCTTGTTCATGTTGTGGTTGAGCTGGAACTGCTCAAAACTCCTAGGCAGAGACTGGAGTATTATATCGACTTGGGTTTCCCCGTCGATCTGTGCTCCAATACCTCAATCTCATTGAGGTGGGCCATCATCTTAAGGACATGATCCTTTATGGGTGTCCCTTCGACCATGGTAGACGTCATCAAGTTCTTCATCGCAACCTGCCTAGCGGGCCGACCCTGGTGCCTGAAGAGCTCCTCGAGGTTTAACATCATGTCACAAGTAGTGGGCAGACATAGATGCCAAAATGTAGCACCGCGCCATCTCATTTGCCATGATCCACTTCTTGTATCGCTCCCTCTGCTCTTCACCATCGTGTGTACCTAGTGATCTGCAGAACAAGCCCATCCGATGGGAAGGAACGCACTCAGAGACGACCCGCAGACTTGTTTGCATCACTTGTCAGATTGTAATGGAGGACACGAGACCCCTAGGGTCCCTCTCCCACTTGTTAGATCGTGATCGTCAAGCTAGAGGGGGGGGGGGTGAATAGCTTCTTTCGGTTTTCTTCCTATAATCGTTAGTGCGCAAGCGAAATATACTAAATAAAAACAAAAACTAACGAATAAGAATGATACACCGATATATGTGGTTCGGAGATGATGCTCCTACTCCATGGTAGTCCATAAGGTGGACGATCCCTAATCCTTCGGTGGATGATTCCCTGGAGCACCTCTGATAAGATCTCGTAGCTCCTTGTGGGTGGAGAAATCTCACCACAACTTCTGGACACTGCCTGAGCATGATAGGCTACTAACAAGCTCTAACCAAGCAAGTTTCATCAAAGAAGAAAGGCCTTAAACGAGCTCCCTTAAATGGAGCTCAAGTCTGATATGGCCGCTCCAGTTGACTGGTCTAAGACCAATCGACTGGTCCGACTCAGATTCGAATGTTGCAAGGCCAACCTTTGAATCTCCAGCCATCACCAGTCGACTGCCCTAGGGGCAGTCGACTAGTCCTTCCCTAAGCCTAGGGTTACCCTTCTTGAGTATATTTTGTAACGCCCCAAAATTTCCCTTTTAATTCCTTAAAGTCCTTGAAATTAGTTAAAAATATTTTAGAAATATTCTTGATATTTTTAGAAATTTTTAGAATATTTTTATGGAATTTTCCGAGTCCGTTTAGTATTTTATTAAAAGAGATAGCCCGAAAATTCTCGAAACTAATTTTAGAAATATCATAGAATTTATTCCAAATTTATGGATATTTTTATAGAATTTTTCCGTAAACGAAAGTGGCAAAAAAGATTATAAACAGAAAATCACGTAGGTAGGAATCGAACCATTAACCTACGCGCAGAGAGAAAATGGGCGGACCAGCTACGCTGGTTAGTTTTGTTGAAATATTTTGAGCGAAACAATAAATAAGGTATAATTAGGTAAATTCGCCCCCATAAGTATAAATAGATAATTAAGGAGAGAAGTTTTATTTTCCTCACCCAAACCCTCACGCCGCCCCTCTCTCCTCCCTTGGGCGAAAACACCAAGCCTAGGGCTTTCCTCCGGTGGCCGACCAAGGCTCTCCTCCAAGAGATTTTCCGATATTCGGAATCCCCACGACGAGAGGAACGCGTGAGCGCGAAGAAATCTCCTAGACTCCGAGTTTCTCCGGAACCTCCGACGCCGTTCTTGGTTGTAAGTCCAAGATATCGAGGTAAGTACTGCTCACCTGCAGTAAGAGGCGGTTTTCCCGCAAGAATTTTCCCTTGAAAGTTTTAAAAGAGATATTTCCTTTTTGTTTAAGATTTTGCATGTGATCTAAGTTCATTATATGCTTATATATATTTGATAGAGTATCCTATGTGAGTTTAGGATCTAGGAAATCTATAAGAAAAGGAAAGGAAGATAAAGAAAAAGAAAAGAGAAGGCCAAGGCCTTACGAAATCCCCAAAAGTCAAGACTTAGGGATTTGGGCACACAAGGTGTTCGATAAAATGCCAAGGCATTTAAAGATAAGAAAGAAAAGAGAGAAAAGCTATTTTATTTTCTAAGGCCAGTACCCGGCGTCCAAGGGCGTCGTTAAAGAAATCCAGGTGTCCAATTCCAAGGTCTTGGCCCTGGTAGACCAAGGTCAGCTCTATTAGGATTGGCGGCTCGCTACCCCAACCTTTTAGGGAACGCGCATAAGATGGTACTTACGTCTTAAGTGGATCCAAGTGAGTTATTATTTTCAAGTATATGCTTTAGCAAAGTTTTTCTAAAATTTAAGAAAGTTTTCTAAAAGTTAAAGAATTGCTAAAGTTTCAAGTTAAGCCAAGAAAAAGTGAATTAAGACTTATTAATGCTTGAGTATGCATGTTTTGAGTTATACATGTTTTAGTGTTTCTTTTAAGCATAAAAGTATCTCATGTGATTTCACATTGTTTAAAAAGCATGCTTGCACATTTCGAGATTTTGTGAGCTAGATAGTACTTGCTAAGCTTTATGCTTATTAGTTGCATTTCCTCTTACTGCAGATAAAGGTAAAGACAAGCAATTCTGAAGGAAGGCGACGAGGCGGTGCTGAGTGACGTGTGTGTGGTGGCTGACCTTGGAGAGATCCTTGGGACGAGACAGTTTAACTTATTTGAAATGCAATGTTTAAGGTTTCCAAATTCCAAGTTATTGTGTTATGGAGTTTATTAAACATTTATGCTTTGGATAGTTTTACAGGCTCAATTTTGTAGAATGAAGATCCCATGTCATTTCAATTAGTATGCATACTTTTGTGAATGCACTAGATGAGCAAGGGCAGGAGTAGTTTAGCATGTTGATACGTTGAATTTTAGACTTATTCTTGAGCTTATTATTCCCTTTTGGACTAAGTCCTAATTGTGCTTAAAATTGCTTGTAAATTCGGTAGAAAAGTAAGATTTACATTCTATCTATTTGATGCCTGTGCCAAGATGTTGTTAGTCTCCTTTTGAATTAAGTTTTTATTGCTTTAAATATGCTTAAAATAGTTGCATTCATATTCCATAATGCTTTAGCAATATTATAGAGCCTTGTGTGATGAGTTTAAATGCATGACTATTAAAGTTAGAATATCATTTTTAGATAGATTTAAATAGAAAAAAAAAGTAAGAAAGTTCCGCATCTTTAGTCGTGCATTAGAGTCAAGAAGTAGACAAGTAACGGTCCGTCTAAGGTATAGAAGGCGGATCGCTACAATTGGTATCAAAGCAGTTCCCATTCTCCAGCATCACACACACATCAGCATCAACCTTGCCGTCTTTAAGTAAGAAAGCTTTAAGTTTCAGTTTTCTATTGCTCCTTTATTTAATTGCAGTATAGAGAAATGCTTAAGTACTTACTCATATGTGCATAGAACAAGGAAGCATGTTTAATACCTTAGTATCACGGAATCATGTTTAATCCCTAGAATGGATATTAGGTTACTAAGTAAGAAGACAAGTTTATACCTAGAGATGTAGTAGTGATTTTTTGTTCCCTTATGCATTATTAGATGGCAAGAAGAGGCCGAGCTCCTAATGCAAGGAACGGAACTCCAGTTCAAGATAACAATGAGCCTGGCACAGAACAGCCAAACCTGATGGCAGTCATTGCTCAAATGCAAGCTCAGATTACAGAGCAACAGAAGACCATCGCCACACTGATGGCAAATCAGCACCCAGTGCCCCCTACACCACCCACAGCAGGAGTGGGAACTCCAGTGGTGGCTGAAGTTCCACCAGTCACACAGGAGACCCCTGCTGTGAACCGAAGACAAGAAGCATACCTCGTCCAGTGGCAGAGGCTGAAACCTGAAAGCTTCTCAGGCACGACTGAGCCCTGGGATGCCCAGGCTTGGTTCAAGACTTTAGAGAGCACAATGGAGCTTCTTGACTGGCCAGAAGTCGAGAAGGTCAAATGTGCCTCCTTCTGCCTAACTGGAGATGCTCGTATGTGGTGGGAGCGGGTCAAGAGTAAGAGGATAGTCAACCAGATGAGCTGGACAGATTTCGAGCAAGAGTTCTATGAGGAGTTCTTCCACATGCGGGTTACCAACAAGCACTACGAGGACTTCATGGAGTTCAGACAAGGTAACCTACCAGTGGGAGAAGCAGTCGCGAAGTTCAACAGACTAGCTCGCCTCTGCCCAGAGCTAGTCAGCACAGAGAAGGAGCGAGTCAGACTGATGCTCCGCATGCTGAACCCTGAGATAGCACTCAACGTGAACAGCGGGACGCACCGACCCCAGACCAGCGAGGAGTTGGTCAGTAGTGCACTAATCTCAGAGCACTATCTGAATAGCATCAAGGCACAACAAACACAGCAGAAGCCAGTCCTGATTGAGAGCAAGACAACAGGAGGCCAGAAGCCTCAGCCAAATAACCAGAACTGGAAGAACAAGAACCACAAAAGGAAGCAGTGGCCTGGCAGCCAAAAAGGAAACCCAGAGAACAAGCAAGCTAGGTATCCACCTTGTCCTAAGTGTGGGAGGACCCATCCAGGAGCATGCCTTTTAGGTGTAACTGGGTGCTACTCATGTGGACAAGAGGGACACAGATCCAAAGACTGCCCAAACAAGTTTAAGGTACTCCCTCAGCAGTCCGTACAGTATGGAGGCAAGCCTCAGTTACATTACATGCCTACTATACTGGAGGGACCTCAGATCAGTCAGGGAAGGTTGGAAGCAGCACCAGTTTCAACCAATGCCAGAGTCTTTTCCCTCACGAAGGAAGAAGCTGCCAGCGCCTCCACGATCGTAACAGGTCAAATCGTTATTTTCCAGCATTTAGCTACTACACTGTTTGACACTGGGGCGACCCATTCTTTCGTATCAGTACCTTTTGCTAGTAAGTTACAGGTGCCTGCAGAGAGTTGGGAGTCCAGATTCCTGACAACTCTCCCCTCAGGGGAAATCATGGAATCCACCCAGAGGTTCCGGGCTGTGTCAATCAAGATTTCAGACCGAGAGCTATATGTTGATCTAATAGTCCTTGCGATGCAAGACTTCGACATCATACTGGGCATGGATTTCCTCAGTAAGTACAGCGCTTCAGTGGACTGTCGCCGGAGGAAGGTGGTTTTCAATCCAGAAGGAGAACCACTGTTTGAATTTCAAGGAGCCCCAAGGAGGAAGACTCAGAAATTCCTCTCAGCCTTGACAGCCCACCAGATGCTAGAGCAAGGGTGTGCTGGTTTTCTTGCACACGTAGTGGACTCAGAAGCAAAGAAAGAACTCAAGCAGGAGGATGTACGGGTAGTCTGCGAATATCCAAAAGTATTTCCAGAAGAACTACCTGGACAGCCTCCCAACAGGGAAGTGGAATTCGAGATCGAGCTAGTACCGGGTACCAGTCCGGTCTCGAAGGCCCCATATCGTATGTCTCCAGCAGAGTTGAAGGAATTACAAGAGCAACTCCAGGAGCTACTAGACAAGGGCTTCATTCGCCCGAGTCATTCACCCTGGGGAGCCCCTGTCCTTTTCGTCAAGAAGAAGGATGGGACTATGCGTCTGTGCATAGACTACAGAGCGCTGAACAAGGTAACCATCAAGAACAAGTACCCCCTTCCTAGAATAGATGATTTGTTTGATCAACTCAAAGGGGCTACAGTGTTCTCGAAGATAGATCTGCGTTCTGGGTATCATCAGCTAAAGGTTAAAGAAAGTGACATCCCCAGGACGGCCTTCAGGACAAAATACGGCCACTACGAATTTGTAGTGATGCCTTTTGGAGTAACAAATGCTCCAGCAGTCTTCATGGAGCTGATGAACCACATCTTCAGGGAGTATCTCGATAAATTCGTCATTGTATTTATTGATGATATTCTCATATACTCACAGACTCCAGAAGACCATGCTACACACTTGAGGATAGTGCTTCAGATCCTTCAGCAGGAGAAGCTCTATGCAAAATTCTCAAAGTGTGAGTTTTGGCTAGATCAGGTGGCCTTCCTAGGTCACATTGTATCCAAAGAAGGCATTCAAGTTGATCCAGCCAAGATAGAAGCAGTCAGCAACTGGTGTAGACCCAAGAATGCCAGTGAAATCAGAAGCTTCTTAGGCCTGGCAGGATATTACAGAAAATTTGTGGAGGACTTTTCCAGAATAGCCTCTCCACTCACAGCCCTGACCAGAAAGAATCAGAAGTTTGAGTGGTCAGATAAATGCGAGCACAGCTTCCTAGAACTGAAGAAAAGATTGACTAGTGNATCATAGTCAATACCATGAATTTGCTTGAAACCTTTAGCTACCAGTCTACCCTTATAGGTATGAGTAAGTCCATCCATGTTAGGCTTTCTCTTAAAGACCCACTTACACCCAATGGGTTTGACCCCTTCAGGTGGATCAACCAAGGTCCAAACTTGGTTAGTGTACATGGATTCCATTTCGGATCTCATGGCTTCCAGCCATGACTCAGAATCTGGGCTCATCACAGCTTCCTGATAGGTGGTAGGCTCATTCTCAATGATCATAACGTCATCATGGTCAGGCAAGAGAAATGAATATCTCTCAGGCTGACGACGTACCCTATCAGACCTGCGAAGAGGTAGGTCTACCTGAACAGGTTGTTGTTCCACAACTTCTTGTGTAACAATCTCATCCACAACTTCTTGTGGTTCCTGTTCAGTATCCATCAAGGGCTCAGTGCTATGGTCGTTGTCTTGAACTTCTTCAAGATCAAACGAACTCCCACTAGTCTTTCTAGAAACAAAGTCCCTTTCTAGAAAGACCCCAGTCTTAGCAACAAACACTTTGTGTTGACTGGGAATGTAGAAGTAATATCCCTTAGTTTCCTTGGGATATCCCACGAAATAGCACTTATCGGACTTGGGTCCCAGTTTGTCTGAGACTTGACGTCTAACGTAAGCCTCACAACCCCAAACCCTCATGAAAGACATCTTGGGACTCCTCCCAGTCCATATCGTATATGGTGTCTTCATGACCGCCTTTGATGGAACACGGTTAAGTGTGAACGCTGCCGTGTCTAGAGCATATCCCCAAAAGGATATAGGAAGATCTGCGTGACTCATCATAGATCGTACCATATCTAATAAGGTACGATTCCTCCTTTCGGATACACCATTCCACTGTGGTGTCCCAGGAGGAGTGAGTTGAGATAGGAATCCCACACTCAGCTAAATAGTCACGAAACTCATGGCTCAAGTATTCTCCACCTCGATCTGATCGAAGTATTTTAATACTCTTGCCGAGTTGGTTTTGTACTTCATTCTGAATTCTTTGAACTTTTCAAAGGACTCGGACTTATGTGTCATCAAGTACACATAACCATATCTACTGAAATCATCAGTAAATGTGATGAAGTATCTATAACCACCTCGAGCAGCAACATTGAAGGGCCACATACATCAGAATGTATGAGTCCTAACAAATCTGTTGCCCTCTCGCTATGTCCACTAAAGGGAGTCTTAGTCATCTTGCCTAGAAGGCATGATTCACATGTCTCATATGATTCAAAATCAAATGAATCCAGCAATCCATCCTTATGGAGCTGGGACAAGCGACTCTCATTTATGTTGCCTAAGCGACAGTGCCAGAGATAGGTTGGGTTCAACTCATTTGATCTCAACCTCTTGGTACTTACATTATAGATAGGGCGTTCTAAGTCTAGAATGTAGAGTCCGTTGATAAGATATGCACTACAATAGAACATTTCATTTAAATAGACTGAACAACATTTGTTCTTAATTATAAATGAGAAGCCTTTCTTGTCTAGACAAGAAACAGAAATTATGTTCTTAGTAAGTGCAGGTACATAACAACAATCATCTAGTTCCAGTACAAGCCCAGAGGGCAGAGATAGAAAATAAGTTCCTACAGCAACAGCAGCAACTCGTGCTCCATTGCCTACTCGTAGGTCCACCTCGCCCTTTGCCAATGCCCTGCTATTTCTCAGCCCCTACACATTGGTACAAATGTGAGAAGCACATCCAGTATCTAATACCCATGATGTAGAAATAGAAAGGTTGACTTCTATAACATATATACCTGAAGTAGAAGGCTCGCTTCTCTTCTTCTTAAGATCCTCCAGGTAGATCTTGCAGTTTCATTTCCAATGCCCTTTCTCACCGCAATGGAAACAGGTGGCATCCTTCTGCACCCCACCCTTGGGTTTAAGTGCTGCAGAGCTGGCTTTGCCCTTGGTTTGGGTCTTACCCTTACCTTTGGGCTTCCACTTACCCTTGCCTTTGCCCTTCTGTACCATCAGGACGGTACTAGGCTTGGTGAGATTAGGCTCAGCAGTTCTTAACATGTTGAGTATCTCGGGAAGTGGTTTGTCTAATTCGTTCATGTTGTAATTCATGACGAATTGACGGTAACCTGGCGGCAACGATTGCAGAATCAGGTCGGTAGCCAGCTCTTGGCCCAAGGGAAACCCTAGTCTATCGAGGTACTCGACGTACCCAATCATCTTGAGTACGTGAGTTCCTACTGGGGTTCCCTCTTTCATCTTGCATGAAAAGAGGGCCTGAGTCACTTCGAACCGCTCATGCCTTGCCTGCCCTTGATATAATTGCTTGAGGTGGCCAATCATATCGTAAGCATTCATATTCTCGTGTTGCTTCTGAAGCTCAGAGGACATGCAGCATAGCATTAGGCACGACACGTCTAGCGCGTCGTCTTGATGCTTCTGATGAGCATCTCTAACGCTACGGATGGCTGAGGGTGGTGGTGCTTCAGGAACTGCTTGCTCTAGAACGTACAGCTTACGTTCCTGTTTGAGGACTATCCTCAAGTTCCTGTACCAGTCCAGGAAATTAGCTCCTGTGAGCTTGTCCTTCTCAAGGACAGATCGCAGAGAGAGAGTATTCGCGTTTGAAGACATGGCAATCTACAACAGATAAATGCAGAGAATAAATATCATATTCTAGTAATCATCTAATTAGGCCTTTAATTAAATGATGCTCCCACTAAATTATAGGAATTTTGGTGGAATCAAGTCATTGGAGTGGTCAAACCACACTACTAGATCCGTACCAATTTACTATAATTTATGTGGGACAAGATCCACATCATACTATGCCTTGAGTTAGCTTTGGCTAAATCGCCCAAGACTTAGTATGATCGGTAGATAACTAATTTATCAATTACATCTCTATTCAACTCTTGTTTATAGGATCAAGATTTAACGTTTACGAATAATCTTGAGTTAGCTTTAGCTAAATCGCTCAAGACTATTTAAAACGGTGATTTTGTCCTACCCTTTCCAACTATTGGAATACGCCTATAGCTTTACTCGATCCAATTGAGTTAACTAGTTACTCAATCTGATTGAGCTCGATCTAACCCGAGCCGTGATAGGCGGGACCAAGGTTGTCCCTCTGGATCCTACCAAGATTAAATGCGTTGCTCTGCTTTGGCAGAATCAACAAGCGCATATGATCGAGGTAGTGATGGGTATCAGGACCCGGTAGGCGTTTACGAGTTGATTCGATTTTAGATCTAATCTAATCGAGGATGTGCATCACATCTAGGCATTTATGAAATCTAATTTAATCCTAAATGTGTATTAAGTGCACATCAAAATGTGGTTCCCACATTACTTGTGCATCTCATACACTTAAGTTTATTTTTACTATTCTATATTATCATGCATCATATACATCACAAGCATAGCAATAATAAAAATAAACATAAGTGACTTGGTCATGGCCCTACTAAGACCCTCTCAAGACAATGAGAGGATCCGATGGTCAACCTAGGTCTAGCGGCTTCTCCAAGTGCTTCCTCTTGACCGTTTTGGTGTTGTCGGCTAGTTCTCCCGAGTCCAAGTTCTCCGGAATTTCCGTCGTCTTCACTTTTGTACATTACAAATTTTTATACTCGAGTTACATTCGAGTCTAAATATGAAATACAACAGAAATAAAATATTAAAAGCCGACACGCAGGTCGCAAACACAATACAACACGCACATGTACAAAAACGGCGCGCAGGCCGTATTATGAATTACAACACAATTTTAATCTTATTAAAAATTGGGTTTTGGGCCATGACCATCACACTACTGTACATAATTCAAAATTATGTAATTTTACAGATTTTATATAATTTTTCTACTGATTTTTAGAATTTTTCGAGTCACAACTCCGCGGTGGTCCCGGTAAGCGGGTTTCGGGCGTAATCGCGAGACAAGGCCCCTTGCGGGGTTAGGGGCAGCACCCCTACTTGTGAAATAACCTTCACGAGTGTCTTCTTGCGATTATACAGCGCCTTTACCTGCTATCCCAAAATCCATTTGGGCGAAACTTGCCGTTTCGGAGAAGTTTTTCTCGGTGGCAAAGTCTACAAGTGCTTCGCACTCGTCGCTTTGTCTCTACGAGGAAAAATACTCAAAAATCCTAAAATTTAGAAAAATTACAGAAGTATAAAATTATCTAAAATTTGTATCTAATACAAAAAAATAAAAACCAAAACGAGCATAAGCTTCGCTCGTGGCTCTGATACCACTGTAGGGTTTTTCGGGCCGCGAAAACCGCTTTTTTGCGTCGCGGAAACCCCGAAAGCCCCAATAGAAAGGATCCGAGCGAAGAAAACCATTTCAAAAAAATTTACGAGTGCTCGTTTACATGCTTCAAAACTGATCTACAACCTAGATCTATTAGAGAAGAGAAAACTACCTTCGATGCGTGCCCCGCAATTCCCGCTCGCTCCTCGGTTGGTGTCGGATCTCAAGGATGCAAAGTAGCAACCCTCTAGAAGTATCCACACAAGCAAGAGAGTGGAGAGGAGAGCCCAAAAGTGTGCTAGCACTACTTGGGGTCTCGGCAAGATGAGAGGAGAGGGAGAGCCAAACAAAACATAACCAAGTAAGGAGAAGAATCAATCAGCCACCCACAAAAAACACCTTTTGTGTGTTTTAGTGGCCGGCCATTTAATCGCCATTATTGGCCATTAAGTGGCCGACCACCACCTTTGGTAACCCCCTATTTGAATTCAAAATTCAAATGGGGAGGTTACTTAGCCTTGATGATGATGCCAAGTCATCACTTGGTCAAGTCAAGGTGATGTGGCTTGAGTCAAGTCAAACTTGCCTCTTATGGACTTTCCATATTTAGCCAAAGTCAAACTTTGACTTCATTACTCTCCCATAATTAGATTCTTCCAACACTTGGATCAAACTCGAGTCCAACTCAAGTTGTCTAATTTGAGTCAAGTCAAACTTGCCTTTTATGGACTTTCCATATTTAGCCAAAGTCAAACTTTGACTTCATTACTCTCCCATGATTAGATTCATCCAACACTTGGATCAAACTCGAGTCCAACTCAAGTTGTCTAATTTGAGTCAAGTCAAACTTGCCTTTTATGGACTTTCCATATTTAGCCAAAGTCAAACTTTGACTTCATTACTCTCGGTCCATCATATGGACTTATTCTCCATCTATTGCTCTATGTGTGTGACCCTATAGGTTCTTGTAACGTTGGCAATGCCCTTAAACCTATTTAAGAACATAAGCAATGAGAGGTATCTAGCAACACATCATTGCTACCCAAGTTACAAGAATGTCGAGATCCAACATCACCATTGTGACTAATAATTGTGACCATCACAATATGTGACAACGTCCTTCTATCCTCGATATCTAGATTGATCTTCTATGAAGCATAGACCGTGTCATCCTCCAATCAATCTATGTGTCTTGAACTCCAAGTAGACTCACTATAATCAAATAAGCTCAATATCTCATATTGCCTTATTTGGACATGGCCATGCACTTAGTGATCTCACTCTATCAAGACTATGATATCTCCCCCGTCATATAGGAGAGATAGATCCCATCTACATCACTCACATCCCTCCGCATAATTTGTTACATACCCAGTAATCGCCTTTATAGTCCACCCAGTTACGGGTGACGTTTGACGAAACCAAAGTACATAACGCCTTTATAGTCCACCCAGTTACGATGTGGAATTTCCTCGTCCGCTTCAAGGTCTTCCTCGAACATCTCCAGTAGCTCTGGATTCTCCTCGAAGAGTTCGGAATCCTCCCCGAAGGGCTTGGGGTCCTCCTCGAACGGCTCGGGGTCCTCCTCGAAGGGCTCGGGATCCTCTTCAAAGGGCTCAGGATCCTCCTCGACGGGCTCAGGATCCTCCTCGATGGGCTCAGGATCCTCCTCAAAGGGCTCAGGATCCTCCTCGACGGGCTCAGGATCCTCCTCAACCGGCTCAGGGTCCTCCTCGAATGGCTCAGAGTCCTCCTCAGAGTCTCCCAGATCTGCTGGGAACTCATGGCGGAGGAGCTGTCTGCACAACTCCGTATAGGGGATACAACATCTGTGCTGTCCCCAGATCTGATGCGCCACCTCTCTTGCCCGGTTGGGCAAGGAACGAAGTAAAGCTCCGATCCTATGATCGTCCGTGGCTGGAAACCCTTCCCGCTCCAGTTTCCAGAAGAGCCGATCCAAGAATCCTATGGTGCCTTGAATTCCCAGAGTCGGCCAATCTCTAACTATCTCTATCTGCTCCAGCAGCTCGCGGCATCTATCAGGGTAGTCCTCATGCAACATCTGGAATTGAAAAAAAAATGACATGGTTAGTACAAAACCATTCTTTTTTCAATTCGCAAATATATACATAGGAAAATACACACCTAATCGGTGTAGTTTACCCTAGTGATTACTATATGTAACCACCCTCTTACCCCACATTCTAGATTATGAATAAATGCATATACGTTCCCATATTTTACAATTTCTAGTCATCGACTATCATACAGGTGAAAAATAAGCTACATAAGAATTAACGCTACTTTTTCTTGTTATGCAAGTGTTAATCATCTCCATATAATCATGACTGTACATGAAATAAAATAAAGTAAGGCGAGTTAGGATTTCTTACTTGGAAGCGGCAGGAGGAAGCTTGATGTGTGTGTGGTGGAGGGGAAAACTGCTCTGATACCAACTTGTAACGCCCGCCCTTATATCTACCCTAAAGGCGGGGTTACGGGTCCATACATTCATATCATTTATCATGTTAAGCATGTATATCAAGTAAACAATTACAATGCAAGTAGAGTAGTAAGCATGCTTGAACAAAAACCTATCATTTATCAACATGCATTTACAACATAATAGGAGATCATTTAAATTCACAGAGTACTGATCTAAACATGGTTTGAGCAAGATAGAGCATGGCATAATCTAAACCTAACCTACTGCAAGTAATCCAATTAAATACTATAGCAAGGCATCAATAAATAGGAAGGTAGCATGAGTTATCTAACATGACATAGGTTCCATATCTCTAACTTGACCAACAGTAGAGTAGTCATAGTCATCACGCAATCAAAGTATAGTAATACAACTTGTAATCCTTTAGTGGAAGCAATTTAGATTCTAAACAAAAATGGTAGATAAGAATCCTTCTTTCCTTCCCGAGCCATCACCACACACATCTTTTAGCTTTCCCTCTGCCTCTTCCTTTAGTTCAAGTATTTCTTACCGCTATCTGCAGCATAAGAAAAACAACATGAACTAGTAAGCAAAACATGCTTAGTAAGAATCCGGGCCTACTCGCAAAAATCCATATCAATTCATCAATATCATGTACACAGTAATCAAGATAGAATTATAAGCATCATAAGCATCACATCAAATATTTCTAAGTACTTTACAGAATCATGATCATCACA
Organism: Boesenbergia rotunda; assembly: GCA_024364735.1. Lineage (NCBI taxonomy): Eukaryota > Viridiplantae > Streptophyta > Magnoliopsida > Zingiberales > Zingiberaceae > Boesenbergia > Boesenbergia rotunda. The sequence continues at coordinate 330,534 of JAGFNQ010000242.1, forward strand.
TAATGAGAAAATGCTTTTCAAAAAGTTCCATAAAGGTAAGTACTTAAAAATATAGTATCATCTAGGGCCCAGTTGTAGTACCACATCAAGCGCGTTCCCTAATGAGTTGGGGTAGCGAGCCACCAATCCATTTAGGGCAGGACCCTTCCGTCCTACCAATGCCATGACCTTCAGTTAACATGTACATTGGATTTAGTTTAACGACCCCCTTCCGAGTCGGGTACACAACTCTCAAAGTAAAGTATCTTAATATGCAATTACACATATATGTATATGCTTAAAGGTACTCTTAATAACATCTTAAAGGGACACACCACTCATCAAGGGTGCTCATGATCCCCTAGGGACACACCACACATTTAGGGGTGCTCTTGATCCCAATTTCAATAGAGTATCCTTTTTCAAGCATATTATCAAACACATCATGTTCATATCATCAAGGTGCCCCATGGGCTATAAGGCATGCTTTTATACCTAACAAGATAGGTCACATAAATTATACATACATCATATAAGTGGTAGCATGCTTCATGGTTTCATTAAGTACTTCCCAACCCTAGAACCATGATTGGCCGAAAGTCAAGGGTAGGGAGTTCTTTTGGTTTTTCAATCAAGCATTCATTCATGCATTTCTACAAACACCTCAAGTGCACTTCATGTTAACAATTGAAACATGGTTTATACCTCAAAGTGGGGTTAGCTTCCACTAACCCTAAATTACAAGGGGTGGCCGAAACTTGTAGAATGGCTAGGCTAGGTTTTTGACATCCAACCTTCACACAAATATTTACACAAACACTTTATCTACACTATTAATCATGGGAACATAATAAAATAGCAAGCAACCCAAAAACCCTAGCCTTTCTCCTCTTTGGCCGAAAGTTATAGGGTGGCTAAACCCTAATTTTTGTTTCACAACATGATGGCAAGTCATCATACATATATACCCTAAGTTCCTAGGGGTCTCCTCATGCAACAAGAAGTAATTCACTTCACAACCCCAAGAACCCAAACCTTGGCCGAAACCTTGTAGGGTACCAAACCCTAATTTTTGTCCTTCCAAAAATTTGGAAACAACACATATGAGTATAAAGTCCCTAGGAGTACTAGCATGCATCAAGGTTTGATCAAAAACCCTTCTCTTGGACCCCTTACATAGGGTGGCCGAAACTTCCTCTAGGGAAGTCCTTGTGATTTTCTTCAAAAGAATGAAACAACAACATTCAATAGCAATTATGTTGCAGGCGAGAGGACACTTACATCCTTGCGCTTGGAATTTCACCTTCTCTTTAAACCGTAGGGTACCCTAGACTTGAAGGGCACGTGGAAATCTTTCTTTTCCAAATTCTCTCTAGGGCTCCTTGGACTTAGTAGAGGACAACTTCAATGGGTCCTTTTCCTTTCAAATTCCCTAGGGTTAGAACCCTAGGGTGGTGTTTTTTTTTCGAAAATGCAAGGAGAGGGTCTTCTTGATTTCGAAAATGGAAGTGGGGAAGAAGAAGAGGAAGTGTAACTTCCTTTCCCCCTCTCTTATTTATACTCTTCTCATGAAGAGGCATGTCTCTTCGCTTCCCTCGATTTAACAAGAATGTTTCTTATCCTCTCTACAAGAAACATTGCTTGGTTCATTGGTTATGACATGGTGAGTGCAACTAGGAGGTTCAAGGTTCAATCCCTGCTTCCTCCTTTCTACATCTTCTTTTTATCACAACTTGCACTAATCCATATCAAAGCCCATTAAGCCAAGCCCATCATGAAATTTCATAATATTATTAATATTCCATGGATTCATAATATTTCATAATATCCCATAAATATTATTTCATAATATTTTTAATATTTCATATTCATGAATTCATAATATTTCATGATCTTCCATAATAATATTTCATAATGAATTCACAATATTATTCACATAATATTTCATAATGAATTCACAATATTATTCATGGTGAAATTTTGGGGTGTTACAATCCTACACACCTTATAAAAAGTTCGTCCCGAACTTTAAAACAGTTCCGGATACTTTAATCGCATCGTATCTTCCCGTTCCCAGGTGGCTTCTTCGAACTGCTCGTTCCGCCACAGAACCTTTACTAAGGGTACTTCCTTGTTCCTTAGCTTCTTAACTTCCCGATCGAGGATCTGGATCGGGCGGCGTTCGGAACTAAGGCTCTCCTGTTCTTGCACTGGTGGGGGTTCCATCATTTGACTCACATCAGGGGTACACTTCTTGAGCATCGACACATGGAAGACGTTGTGGATAGCCGCCATTTCTGGCGGTAGCTCCAGCTCGTAGGCCACCTTGCCTACTCGTCTCAAAATCTGATAGGGTCCCACGTATCGCGGACTCAGCTTCCCCTTCTTTCCGAATCTCATCACCCCTTCCATAGGGGCTACCTTCAGGAATACCGAATCCCCAACCTCGAACTCGAGTGGTCGACGTCGTTTATCAGCGTAGCTCTTCTGCCGACTCTGAGCAGTCTCTATCCTCTGGCGGATATTCTTTATAGCCTGAGTGGTCTCATCAATAATATCGGTCTGGAGTCCCATCTCCCTCTTTTCACCACTCTCATGCCAGCATAAAGGAGATCTGCATTTTCTGCCGTATAGTGCCTCGTACGGTGCCATTCCGATAGTAGCCTGATAACTGTTATTATAAGCAAACTCTGCCAGGCTCAGGTATCGACACCAGCTTCCCTTGAAGTCCAAGGTGCAAGCTCGTAACATATCTTCTAGTATCTGGTTTACTCGTTCAGTCTGCCCGTCAGTCTGGGGGTGAAAGGCTGTACTGAACTTCAGCTTCGTGCCAAGGGCCTTCTGCACGTGTCCCCAAAAATCAGAAGTAAATCGACCATCTCGATCAGAGACGATGGTCTTGGGAATCCCGTGTAGTCGGACAATCTCCTTGACGTACAGTTGAGCCAGCTGCTCAACTGAATAAGTCATCCTGATAGCCAGAAAATGCGCGGACTTGGTCAGTCGGTCCACAATAACCCATATACTATCATATCCATTCGTAGTCCGAGGCAGCCCTGATATGAAATCCATAGATATGTCCTCCCATTTCCACTCGGGAATAGGTAGAGGTTGCAGAACTCCCCCAGGTCTCTGGTGTTCTGCTTTGACCCTCTGGCAGGTCAAACACATGCTGATATAATGGGCTACATCTTTCTTCATGCCGGACCACCAAAATTTGCCCTTCAGATCTTGATACATCTTGGTAGACCCAGGATGCATCGCATAAGGTGTGCCGTGAGCTTCCTCAAGTATCCTCGTCCGTAAGTCGGAGTCGTCGGGAACGCATAATCGATCCCGGAGATATAAGACTCCACTATCGGAAATCCGGAATCCCTCGTCCTTGCCTTCAAGAATCTCCTGCCTGATTCTCTGAAGACTCGGATCAAGATTCTGCTTCTCCAGAATACCATCAAATAATGTCGGCGCAATCTGTAGGGTAGAAAGCCGTCCCGATATAATCTCGATTCCGAAATCCATAATCTCTTCCCCTAAGGGTCGTGAAATAGCTGATAAAGACAACAATGCAGCACAAAATTTTCTACTGAGAGCGTCCGCTACCTTGTTGGCTTTTCCCGGATGGTACAAGATCTCACAGTCGTAGTCCTTGACCAACTCGAGCCATCGGCGTTGTCGCATATTCAGGTCTTTCTGGGTGAAGAAATACCGCAGACTTTGGTGATCAGTAAAGACCTTGCACTGAGTGCCATATAAATAATGCCTCCATAATTTTAGCGCAAAGACCACCGCTGCTAATTCCAAATCATGGGTAGGATAATTCTTTTCATGTTCCTTTAATTGTCTAGAGGCGTAGGCAATCACCTTCCCATTCTGCATAAGCACAGCTCCGAGTCCCTGTTTGGATGCGTCGCTGTACATATCGAAACCCGTATCACTTTCCGGGAGAGTCAATATAGGAGCGCTAGTCAGCCTCCTTTTCAGTTCAGAGAAACTCTTCTCACATTCGTCGGTCCAGGTATATTTCCTGTCTTTCTTAGTCAGAGCTGTCATAGGAGCTGCAATCTGAGAGAAGTTCTCTACGAATTTTCTGTAATAGCCTGCTAGCCCCAGAAAACTTCTGACCTCGCTGGCATTCTTGGGTCTGGACCAGTTACTTACGGCCTCAATTTTGATCGGGTCGACCATCACTCCGTCCTTGGAGATAACATGTCCCAGGAATGATACTTGATTCAGCCAGAACTCACATTTCGAAAATTTAGCATACAGTTGTTCCTTCTGAAGAATCTGTAATACTATACTCAGGTGCTCTGCATGCTCTTCGGAAGTTCTCGAGTAAATAAGGATGTCGTCGATGAAGACGATCACAAATCTGTCGAGAAATGCCGAGAAAATCCGATTCATAAGGTCCATGAATATTGCCGGAGCATTAGTAACTCCAAACGGCATCACTACGAACTCATAATGTCTGTATCTCGTCCGGAAAGCAGTTTTGGGTATATCCTCATTTTTCACCCGGACTTGGTGATAACCAGACCTCAGATCGATCATAGAGAAAATCGTAGCTCCCTTTAACTGATCGAACAGGTCATCTATCCTGGGTAGAGGATACCTATTCTTTATGGTCACATTGTTTAATGCCCGATAGTCGATACACATACGCATCGACCCGTCCTTCTGTGTCGCATGATCAATATTGGATAAATGAGATTTTATTTATTATACCAACCGAAATTTATTTTATTCATTCTTATAAGTCTACATACAAACTAGTCCACTCAGTGAGCAAGATGGGCTGCCATGATGCCCAACATAAAGAATAACATAGCGACACCTACTATCTCCTCGCTCATCACCCTCTGGTCCGCCTCAGGATCCTCAACTGTTCCCATCGGGTCCTCTTCTTCAATCTCGAGAATTTCCTCGTCCGCTTCAAGGTCTTCCTCGAACATCTCCAGTAGCTCTGGATTCTCCTCGAAGAGTTCGGGGTCCTCCCCGAAGGGCTCGGGGTCCTCCTCGAACGGCTCGGGGTCCTCCTCGAAGGGCTCGGGATCCTCTTCAAAGGGCTCAGGATCCTCCTCGACGGGCTCAGGATCCTCCTCGATGGGCTCAGGATCCTCCTCAAAGGGCTCAGGATCCTCCTCGACGGGCTCAGGATCCTCCTCAACTGGCTCAGGGTCCTCCTCGAATGGCTCGGAGTCCTCCTCAGAGTCTCCCAGATCTGCTGGGAACTCATGGCGGAGGAGCTGTCTGCACAACTCCGTATAGGGGATACAGCATCTGTGCTGTCCCCAGATCTGATGCGCCACCTCTCTTGCCCGGTTGGGCAAGGAACGAAGTAAAGCTCCGATCCTATGATCGTCCGTGGCTGGAAACCCTTCCCGCTCCAGTTTCCAGAAGAGCCGATCCAAGAATCCTATGGTGCCTTGAATTCCCAGAGTCGGCCAATCTCTAACTATCTCTATCTGCTCCAGCAGCTCGCGGCATCTATCAGGGTAGTCCTCATGCAACATCTGGAATTGAAAAAAAATGACATGGTTAGTACAAAACCATTCCTTTTTCAATTCGCAAATATATACATAGGAAAACACACACCTAATCGGTGTAGTTTACCCTAGTGATTACTATATGTAATCACCCTCTTACCCCACATTCTAGATTATGAATAAATGCATATACGTTCCCATATTTTACAATTTCTAGTCATCGACTATCATACAGGTGAAAAATAAGCTACATAAGAATTAATGCTACTTTTTCTTGTTATGCAAGTGTTAATCATCTCCATATAATCATGACTGTACATGAAATAAAATAAAGTAAGGCGAGTTAGGATTTCTTACTTGGAAGCGGCAGGAGGAAGCTTGATGTGTGTGTGGTGGAGGGGAAAACTGCTCTGATACCAACTTGTAACGCCCGCCCTTATATCTACCCTAAAGGCGGGGTTACGGGTCCATACATTCATATCATTTATCATGTTAAGCATGTATATCAAGTAAACAATTACAATGCAAGAAGAGTAGTAAGCATGCTTGAACAAAAACCTATCATTTATCAACATGCATTTACAACATAATAGGAGATCATTTAAATTCGCAGAGTACTGATCTAAACATGGTTTGAGCAAGATAGAGCATGGCATAATCTAAACCTAACCTACTGCAAGTAATCCAATTAAATACTATAGCAAGGCATCAATAAATAGGAAGGTAGCATGAGTTATCTAACATGACATAGGTTCCATATCTCTAACTTGACCAACAGTAGAGTAGTCATAGTCATCACGCAATCAAAGTATAGTAATACAACTTGTAATCCTTTAGTGGAAGCAATTTAGATTCTAAACAAAAATGGTAGATAAGAATCCTTCTTTCCTTCCCGAGCCATCACCACACACATCTTTTAGCTTTCCCTCTGCCTCTTCCTTTAGTTCAAGTATTTCTTACCGCTATCTGCAGCATAAGAAAAACAATATGAACTAGTAAGCAAAACATGCTTAGTAATAATCCGGGCCTACTCGCAAAAATCCATATCAATTCATCAATATCATGTACACAGTAATCAAGATAGAATTATAAGCATCATAAGCATCACATCAAATATTTCTAAGTACTTTACAGAATCATGATCATCACATAATGAGAAAATGCTTTTCAAAAAGTTCCATAAAGGTAAGTACTTAAAAATATAGTATCATCTAGGGCCCAGTTGTAGTACCACATCAAGCGCGTTCCCTAATGAGTTGGGGTAGCGAGCCACCAATCCATTTAGGGCAGGACCCTTCCGTCCTACCAATGACATGACCTTCAGTTAACATGTACATTGGATTTAGTTTAACGACCCCCTTCCGAGTCGGGTACACAACTCTCAAAGTAAAGTATCTTAATATGCAATTACACATATATGTATATGCTTAAAGGTACTCTTAATAACATCTTAAAGGGACACACCACTCATCAAGGGTGCTCATGATCCCCTAGGGACACACCACACATTTAGGGGTGCTCTTGATCCCAATTTCAATAGAGTATCCTTTTTCAAGCATATTATCAAACACATCATGTTCATATCATCAAGGTGCCCCATGGGCTATAAGGCATGCTTTTATACCTAACAAGATAGGTCACATAAATTATACATACATCATATAAGTGGTAGCATGCTTCATGGTTTCATTAAGTACTTCCCAACCTTAGAACCATGATTGGCCGAAAGTCAAGGGTAGGGAGTTCTTTTGGTTTTTCAATCAAGCATTCATTCATGCATTTCTACAAACACCTCAAGTGCACTTCATGTTAACAATTGAAACATGGTTTATACCTCAAAGTGGGGTTAGCTTCCACTAACCCTAAATTACAAGGGGTGGCCGAAACTTGTAGAATGGCTAGGCTAGGTTTTTGACATCCAACCTTCACACAAATATTTACACAAACACTTTATCTACACTATTAATCATGGGAACATAATAAAATAGCAAGCAACCCAAAAACCCTAGCCTTTCTCCTCTTTGGCCGAAAGTTATAGGGTGGCTAAACCCTAATTTTTGTTTCACAACATGATGGCAAGTCATCATACATATATACCCTAAGTTCCTAGGGGTCTCCTCATGCAACAAGAAGTAATTCACTTCACAACCCCAAGAACCCAAACCTTGGCCGAAACCTTGTAGGGTACCAAACCCTAATTTTTGTCCTTCCAAAAATTTGGAAACAACACATATGAGTATAAAGTCCCTAGGAGTACTAGCATGCATCAAGGTTTGATCAAAAACCCTTCTCTTGGACCCCTTACATAGGGTGGCCGAAACTTCCTCTAGGGAAGTCCTTGTGATTTTCTTCAAAAGAATGAAACAACAACATTCAATAGCAATTATGTTGCAGGCGAGAGGACACTTACATCCTTGCGCTTGGAATTTCACCTTCTCTTTAAACCGTAGGGTACCCTAGACTTGAAGGGCACGTGGAAATCTTTCTTTTCCAAATTCTCTCTAGGGCTCCTTGGACTTAGTAGAGGACAACTTCAATGGGTCCTTTTCCTTTCAAATTCCCTAGGGTTAGAACCCTAGGGTGGTGTTTTTTTTTTCGAAAATGCAAGGAGAGGGTCTTCTTGATTTCGAAAATGGAAGTGGGGAAGAAGAAGAGGAAGTGTAACTTCCTTTCCCCCTCTCTTATTTATACTTTTCTCATGAAGAGGCATGGCTCTTCGCTTCCCTCGATTTAACAAGAATGTTTCTTATCCTCTCTACAAGAAACATTGCTTGGTTCATTGGTTATGACATGGTGATTGCAACAAGGAGGTTCAAGGTTCAATCCCTGCTTCCTCCTTTCTACATCTTCTTTTTATCACAACTTGCACTAATCCATATCAAAGCCCATTAAGCCAAGCCCATCATGAAATTTCATAATATTATTAATATTCCATGGATTCATAATATTTCATAATATCCCATAAATATTATTTCATAATATTTTTAATATTTCATATTCATGAATTCATAATATTTCATGATCTTCCATAATAATATTTCATAATGAATTCACAATATTATTCACATAATATTTCATAATGAATTCACAATATTATTCATGGTGAAATTTTGGGGTGTTACAGACCGTGTCATCCTCAAATCAATCTATATGTCTTGATCTCCAAGTAGACTCACTATAATCAAATAAGCTCAATATCTAATATTGCCTTATTTGGGCATGGCCATGCACTTAGTGGTCTTACTCTATCAAGAATGAAGATATCACTCCCGTCATATAGGAGGGATAGATCCCATCTATGTTACTCACATCCCTCCGCATAATTTGTTACAAACCCAGTAATCGCCTTTATAGTCCACCCAGTTACGGGTGACGTTTGACGAAGCTAAAGTACGTAACTCCTTATGTAGGGAACTATGGTAACTTCAGGTCTAGGACTATAGTCATACTAATAGTCACATGAGAAAGTATATGACACTCATATAACGATCCATGATACTTTCTCATGGCGGGCCATTCAGTTTACATTCTCTAATGTATACCCATGTGTCAACTTGATATCTCATATCCATGACTTGTGAGATCAAGTCATCATGTTGACCTACATGCTAGTCTCTATGCATTAACATTGTCCTTGAATGTTAATACTTGACTAGGAATAATTAAGAGTAGTGTTCTCTATATCATCTCACTATCGATTCAACTAATCGATTGATATAGATAAGAACCTTCTACTCAAGGACGTTATTATACTAAGTTATTTGACACCAATACACATAAGTACAATAACCATAAGAAATGCTTTTATATATAAGAAATATATATACAAGAATATGATACAATGAGTCCAAAAAAGTAATCATCATATGATTGGCTCTAGGGCTCTCACTAACAGTCCTCTGATGCAATCATGGCGACAGCCACTTCTCCTCGCTTTACAATTTCTTGTTTCAGGTGGTACTTGCGCTCTATGTGTTTACTCGCCTTATGGGCTCGCGGTTCCTTCGAGTTTGTAACTGCACCATTGTTATCACAAAAGATTGTGATAGATTTGGGCAAACCAGGAATCACATCCAAGTCCATGATGAAGTTTCTGAGCCATACAGCTTCCTTGGCCGCCTCCGAGGCTGCCACATATTCAGCTTCCACGGTGGAGTCCGCCGCACACTTCTGCTTGACACTCCTCCAGATAATGGCTCAACCTCCTAAAGTAAACACAAACCCTGAGGTAGACTTACTCTTGTCCCTAGCTGACTGAAAATCTGAGTCCGTATAACTCACAAGGACTAATTGGTCTGCCCGGTAAACCAGCATATAATCCCTTGTCTATCTCAGGTATTTCAATATATGCTTTACCACAGTTCAATTTCCCTGTCCAGGGTTACTCTGATATTTGCTAACCATGCCCAAGGCAAAACAGATATCAGATCTCGTGCACAACATAACATACATGAGGCTTCCTACTGCCGAAGCATAAGGAACCGCCTTCATTTCCTCTATCTCCTTTGATGTTTTCGGACACATCTCCTTGGATAGAGGAACTCCATGCCTGAAGGGTAGGAAACCCTTCTTGGAGTTTTCCATGCTAAAACGAGACAAGACTGTGTCAACATATGAAGCTTGGGATAAGCACAATATTCTTTTCTGGCGATCCCTTATGACCTTGATCCCAAGGATGTGTCCCACTTCTCCTAAGTCCTTCATATCAAACTGCTTTGATAGCCAGACCCTTACGTCTAATAACACTTTGACATTGTTGCCAAATAACAAAATATCATCTACCTAAAGTACAAGAAACACCACTATGTTTCCGTCACATCTTTTATACACACATGACTCATCTGGGCTTTGAGTAAATCCATATGACTAGATTACTTCATCAAAGTGGATGTTCCAAGACCTTGAAGCTTGCTTCAATCCATAAATGGATCGATTAAGCTTGCACATTAGATGCTCTTTGCAATGAAACCTTCTGGTTGCTGCATGTAGATGGTCTCCTTAAGACTCCCGTTAAGGAAGGCTGTCTTGACATCCATCTGTCATACCTCATAATCCATATGAGCTGCTATAGATAAGAGAATCCGGATCGACTTGAGCATGGCTACTGGCGAAAGGTCTCCTCATAATCGATTCCCTCTTTCTGAGTGTACCCTTTTGCAACAAGCCTTGCTTTGAAGGTCTCAACCTTCCCATCTGATCCTATCTTTCTCTTGTAGATCCACTTGCATCCAATGAGTTTTACACCATTGGGTGGTTCTACTAGCTCCCAGACATGGTTAGAATCCATCAATTCTATCTCTGAGTTCATTGACCTTTGCCAAGAATTTGCATCTTTGTCTTGGAGGGCCTCATCATAGGTCCAGGGATCCGGTTCATGTTTACCCGGGACCAAGTCTGAAGACTCTCCCAAAAACATGAACCTTTCAGGCTATCTCACAACCCTCCCACTGCGACGAGGTACTACCTGTGTATCCTTAGTGACACGCGGTGCAGTGAGTTATGGTGTGTCCTCTTGTACAATTATCCTAAGGTCGAAACGTCCCCCCTTAACTCTTCAAGCACTAGTCTACTCTTTGGCTTGTGGCTCATCACATAGTCCTCTTCCAAGAATCTGACATTTGTGCTAACAATTACCTTCTGATCCTTAAGACTATAGAACAGACCACCCTTCGTTCCTCTAGGATAGCCTACGAATAGACGTACCTCCGTACGAGATTCCAACTTATCAGTATCTCTCTTCAGCACATGTGCTGGACTACCCCAAATCCGAACATGTCCTAGACTAGGCTTGCGCCCAGTCCACAGTTCTGTGGGTGTATGAGGGACTGACATAGATGGAACCAAGTTCAGAATGCACGCTGCCGTTTCCAGAGCATATCCCCAGAACGAATCAGGTAAGTCTGAATATCTCATCATTGACCTAACCATTCCCATAAGAGTCCTATTCCTTCTTTCTACAACTCCGTTCTGCTGGGGTGTGCCGGGTATAGTTAGTTGGGACTGAATCCCAGCTTCTGATAAGTAGCTCCTAAACTCTCCATAGAGGTACTCACCACCACGATCTGATCGTAGTGTCTTGATACTCTTACCTCGATATTTCTCCACATCAACCTTGAATTCTTTGAACTTATCAAAGCATTCAGACTTGCGGTGCATCAGGTAAATGTACCCATACCTTGAATAATCATCAATGAAGGTGACGAATATTCAAAGCCACCTCTAGCCTGAATTGACATGGGACCACACAAATCAGAATGAATCAGTTCTAACATATCTTTGGCCCTATACCCTTAACCTTGAAAGGCCTCTTGGTCATCTTACCTTCTAAGCAAGACTCACAGGTCGGGAGATCCTCCACCACTAATGAACCCAGGGGCCCATTGGCTATCAACCTCTGAATCCTACTAAGGTTAATATGACCAAGCCTAAGGTGCCAAAGATATGTCCGATTCATCTTAGAAGGCTCTTTTCTCTTATTTGAGTTAGATGATGAGCTATTTACTTTAGTATGCATCGTGGGAGGTTTTGGTTCTAGAGTATACTGATTGCGACCATTGTACCTGAACAGCTAATCTTTCTGTTTCTCTTAATAACAACTTTATTACTAAAAGTAACAGAATATCCATCCTTAAACAACTTGGAAACTGAAATTAAATTCTTTCTAAATGAAGGTACTTAAAGGTAATTTATCAGAACTAACACTTTATTTCTCTCAAAAGATAAATAAAAGACTCCCACTATAACTGTTGCTACTCTTGTAGCATCGCCCATGTATACCATGATTTCTTCATCCGCTAGACGTCGGGTTTCCTGGAACCCCTGCAGAGTATTGCAGACATGGTCAGCGGCTCCTGTATCTACACACCAGGTACTGGTAGATAGCACCGCTAAACATGTTTCAACGACTAAGGCTGAAGAAATACCTTTGCTTTGACGACGGGGACAGTTCGCCTTCCAGTGCCCAGTTTGCTTGCACGTGAAGCACTTGCCCTTCGGCTTCTTCATGCTAGTCCGGGGTGCTTGCGATGCTCCTGCCTTCTTGAACCCCCCTCGTTTCTTCTTCTTCATACCTTTCGGCTCAGAAGAAGAAACCTTTTGAGTTACTAAGGCCTGCGAGTTCTGATGGAAGAGAGCCTCTGCCGCCTGGAGTTCTCCTAACAGTTCACCCAACGTATAATTCCTTTTGTTCATATTATAGTTGAGCCTGAACTGTTCAAAACTCTTTCGCAGAGACTGGAGTATAATATCAACCTGGGATTCCCCATCGATTTTTGCTCTTAGTACCTCAATCTGATTGAGGTGAGCCATAATCTTTAGGACATGATCCCTTACGGGTGTCCCTTCAACCATATTGGTTGACATCAGACTCTTCATCACACTTTGCCTAGCAGCTCGACCTTGGTGCCTGAAGAGGTCTTTGAGGTTCAGCATCATGTCACTGGCAGTGGGCATGACCTGATGCTGATGTTGCAGCACATTCGACATCGATACCAGAATGTAACACCGCGCCATCTCATCTGCCTTTTTCCACTTCCTATAACGCTCCCTCAACTCTTCACCAGAGTCTTCTCTAGGCTTTTCCGGGCATTCCTCAAAGAGTACAAATTTGTACTCCTCAGCAGTGAGGACAATGTCTAGGTTCCTCTTCCAGTCAATGTAGTTTGGGCTAGTAAGTTTATTGTCCTTAAGAATTGTTGCTAGTGGAGTAAAAGTCATTATGAAAAACCTGAGAATCACAACATACACTACTTTAGAAATAAAAAATAAATTGATTCCTCAAAACAATTAATTTTTGAAATCAACCAACACCCTTATACACCGAGAAATTCGCATGCCATGAAGGTGTAGACGTATACGAATCCCTAAATTCGTAAGAGGAGGTTTTACCCATCGATCTTACTATCTTGTCAATCTAACTTTTTGACACGTAAGATCAATAGTTGGTTTCCTTCGGCTCTGCAAAATAATAGCAGTGACTCCGATGGGGAGGATACTATTATTCACATCTAAGTGTGCATCATTACACGACACTAAGAAAATTATTTCTGATTATGTGCCTTCCGATGGGGAAGTTCACATGCTCTTCAATAATTTTCTATAGTCTTTTTCGACCCAGTGATCTGCAGAACAAGTCCATCCGATGGGGAGGAAGGCACTTAGAGCCAACACGCATACTTGTTCGCATCACTTATTGAATTGTAATGGAAGCCGTGGGACCCTTAGGATCCCTCTCCCACTTAGTAATTTATCTCGAGGAATTTTCTTAGCACAATCACACAACCAAGCACACAGCCAATCAACATGAAACAAAATAATGAAAAATCCTAGAATTTTCAACTTTCATGGCCCCTTGGTCTCTCATGTGCGTCCAGTCGTGTCGTCACTTCATCCACTCCTCCCTTCCTTCTGCGCATGCTACCTTGAGGGATCTCCGAGCCGAAATGAAAAGCTAATTATTTACATCATTGATCCTATACTCCACGAAGGAGTGTACATGATATCTAGGTCAACTGTAAATAAAAAACTCGGCTAAACATGTGTTTGTATTTAATTACAAAAATTAAATAGCTAGCCTTGTCAACCCCGAGGATTAATTAATTACAAAAATTGCAAAACAATCACACAAATAAATTTTGGCCATGAAGTTGGAATCTCGTGCCTGCAACATAAAGTTAGCCTACACACATCCACGCATCATCAAAATAAAAATGTATGAAAATTGCAAAATTAACCAATCCTAAACACACAAAACCAGAAACCTCAACTCTGATACCAATTGTAGGGTATGGCTTGGCAGGTTTCCATAGCAAATACCTAGTCGATCCGAGAGACCTCTCCACGTTTTATGAATTAAAAATTAATCCGAGTGGAGACCTGTCTCCCATCGACCGTCTCGTGCCGTATCGAACGATCCAAATTGCAACTTAGCCAATTACCAAAATTGGCCTTGCAATTTACTTGACCGTTCGACCGTGGAAAAGGCGACGAGTTGATCGCCAGCATTTGTGTTTATGATCGAGGTCCAGTTAAGAATTTATTAAACATATTTTGAAATCAAAATAATAAATTCTTAAACATAAAATGACAAGACATATAAACATGACACATAAAAGACATAAGGAAATATAAAGGAGCGTATGGAAAGTTATACCTTTCCGATCACCTCGCGGTCTTCTACCTTATGTCCCTCCCTTCGCGAACGTCGTGTGGGCGACGATCTACTGCGATCCGAGATCACCAAGAGCTCCAACCAATCCCCTTCTCACAGCTGACCAAAACCCTAGCCACTAGGGTTTTGCGCCGCCGGCCTCTTCCCTCTCCCTTTGCGCCGCCGACTGTCAGAGCCGGCCCCAAGCCCTCCGGAAAAGTAGCACACCTCGAGAGGAATGAAGAAGAAGAAGAAGGAAAGAAACAACCTTCTTCCTAGCCCCAACAGTCCGAAATCTCCTCCCTGCAAGGTAGAGGAGATCTCTACCTTGCTTCCTTGAGCCTCAGCCGAAGCTTGGTGTAGGAGGTGGAATGAACTAAAGGGGAGAACCCCTTCTTCTCTATTTGGCGCCGAAACCCTAAGAGGGAGAGAAGAGATGAGAGAGGCTTGGGTGTTGGCTCCTTGGATTGATTAATTAGCCCTCGGTTTCTTGATCTCATAGGGTATTTATAGGGCTAAGGTAGGGACCAAGAGGAGGTGTTGGTTCTTGGCCCACTAATGGATCCAAACCCAATCCATTAATTAAGATCATTCCACTAAAGGATCTTAATTGAACTTCTTCACCAACCCCTATATTTTCATATGGGCTCCACATATTACGAGTCGTCCATCCCCCCGTGTTTAAGATCTCGCATGCCCGTTAATTAATTAAATTACTGACAATTTAAATTAATGAACTTCTGGATCCTTGATTAGTACCACTCAACCTTATCAACGTGTCGGATCAAATCCACCTGCAGGGTTTAGCACGATGAACCTTTTGAGCTCATCAAGGGGGCATCATCATCCTGACTCACCAGGACACGGATTCCATCAATAATCATCGCCACATCATATTATTAATATTATCTCCCAACTTACCGGGTCTATCGATCTAACAGAATAGATCTCGCCCATTGATAAATTAAAAAATAATAATTAATAATACATGCCCGATATTATTTCGGGATTAATGGATCGTCCTCCATAATATCAACTGAGGTCCTATCCAATTATCTAGTCAGTACAAATCGAATAACCTCGGGTTTTGGTCCTGTTCAATGCACTCATAGCACACTAGTGTAGTTATATGGTCAAGACCAACCACACCTAACTACACTACAACCATCCCGATGGGTTGTCCAATTCCATCTCGGTTGTGGGCCTCTTATTTATACTAAGCAAGGAACTGATAACACGATCTTCCGTGTGACACCACACACCATGTTATCTACAATGCAAAGTAAGTGGACTTCGTGTATGTACTAATATAAACAAACACCTAGTGTAGTCGTGATTCTATTTTCATAATAAAGATGTTCATATAATAAAATCATGTCTTTCAGTATACACATCTTACAATAATCCCTAGTCCATCTAAGGTATTTCAATATATGTTTTACTGTAGTCCAATGTCCCTGTCCAGGGTTACTCTGATATCTGCTAACCATGCCCACGGCAAAGCAGATATCTGGTCTTGTACACAACATAGCATACATGAGGCTTTCTACAGCCGATGCATAAGGTACCACCTTCATTTCCTCTATCTCCTTTGATGTTGTCGGACACATCTCCTTAGATAGAGGAGTCCATGCCTGAAAGGTAGAAAACCTTTCTTGGAGTTTTCCATGCTAAAACGAGCCAGGACAGTGACTATGTATGAAGCTTGGGAAAATCACAACATCCTTTTCTGGCAATCCCTTATAACCTTGATCCCAAGGATGTGTCCCGCTTCTCCCAAGTCCTTCATATCGAACTGTTTAGACAACCATACCCTTACGTCTGACAACACTTTGACATTGTTAGCAATGAGCAAAATGCCATCTACGTAAAGTACAAGAAACACAACTACGTTTCCGTCACATCTCTTATATACACATGATTCATTCGTACTTTGGATAAATCCATATAACTGGATTACTTCATCAAAGCGGATGTTCCAAGATCGCGAAGCTTGCTTCAATCCATAAATGGACTGATTAAGCTTGCATACTAGATGCTCTTTGCCCTTCACAATGATCCCTTCTGGTTGCTTCATGTAGATGGTCTCCTCAAGACTTCCGTTATGGAAAGCTGTCTTGACGTTCATCTGTCATACCTCATAGTCCATAGGAGTGGCAATAGATAAGATAATCCGGATACACTTAAGCATGGCTACCAGCGAAAATGTCTCCTCATAATCGATACTCTCTTTCTGAGTATACCCTTTCGCAACAAGCCTAGCTTTGAAGGTCTCAACCTTCCCGTCTGATCCTCTCTTTCTCTTATAGATCCACTTGCATCCAATGGCTTTTACCCCATTGGGTGGTTCTACTAGCTCCCAGACATGATTAGAATCCATAGATTCTATCTCGAAATTCATTGCCCTTTGCAATGAATCCACATCCTTATCTTGGAGTGCCTCGTCATCGGTCCAGGGATTCGGTTCGTGTTTGCCAAGGACCAAGTTCGAAGACTCTCCCAAGAACATGAATCTCTCGGGTTGTCTGACAACCCTCCCACTACGACGAGATACCACCTATGTATCTTCTGTGACACGTGGTGCAGTGACTTATGGTGTATCCTCTTGCACAATTGGTACTATGGTCGGAATGTCCCCTCTTAATTCTTCAAGCACAAGTCTACTCTTGGGCTTGTGGTTCATCACATAGTCTTCTTCTAAGAATCTGACATTCGTGCTAACGATTACCTTCTAATCCTTAGGACTATAGAACATACCACCTTTCGTCCCTTTAGGATAGCCTACGAACAGACACACTTCTATACGAGATTATAACTTATCAGTATCTCCCTTCAGCACGTATGCTGGACTACCCCAAATCCGAACATGTCCTAGACTAGGCTTTCGCCTAGTCCACAGTTCTGTGGGAGTAGAAGGGACTGACTTAGATGGTACCAAATTCAGTATGTACGCTGTCGTTTCTGGAGCATATCCCCAGAACGAATCTAACAACTCAGAGTAGCTCATCATTGACCTAACCATCTCTATAAGAGTCCTATTCCTTCTTTCTGCCAGACCGTTTTGTTGGGGCGTACCGGGTGCAGTCAACTGGGATTGAATCCCAGCCTCTGATAAATAGGTCCTAAACTCTCCCAAGAGGTATTCGCCATCACGATCTGATCGTATTGTCTTGATACTTTTACCTTGATGTTTCTCCACATCAGCGTTGAATTCATTGAACTTATCAACACATTTAGACTTGCAGCGCATCAGGTAAATGTACCCATACCTTCAATAATCATCTATAAAAGTAACAAAGTATTCAAAGCCACCCCTAGCCTAGATGAACATAGGACCATATAAATCAGAATGAACTAATTCTAATACATCTTTGGCTCTATACCCCTTAGCCTTGAAAGGCCTCTTGGTTATCTTACCTTCTAAGCAAGACTCACAGGTTGGGAAATCTTCCACCACCAATGAACCCAAGGGCCCATCGGTTATCAACCTCTGAATCCTATAAGGTTAATATGACCAAGCCTAAGATGCCAAAGATATGTCTGGTTCATCTTAGAAGGTTCCTTTCTCTTATTTTGGTTAGATGATGAGCTATTGGCCTCTATTTGCATCGTGGAAGTTTTTGGTTCTAGAGTATACAAATTGCCAATCATAGTACCCGAACAGATAATCTCTCTATTTCTCTTTATAACAACTATGTTATTAAAAGCAATAGAATATCCATCCTTTATTAATCTAGAAACCGAAATCAAGTTCTTTCTAAAAGAGGGTACATATAAGCAATTTCTGAAAACCAAAACTTTATTCCTATCAAAAGATAAATAAATGTCTCCCACTGCAACTACCGCCACCTCTGTCGCATTGCCCATGTAGACGATGATTTCCCCTTCAGCTAGCCGTTGGGTTTCCTGGAACCCCGGAACCCCTGCAAAGAGTTATAGACATAATCAGTGGCTCTTGTATCTATGCACCAGCTACCGGTAGACAGCACCGCTAAACATGTTTCAATGACTAAGCACGAAGAAATACCATTGTCTTGACGACGGGGACAATTCACCTTCCAATGTCCAGTTTGCTTACACGTGAAGCACTTGCCTCTCAGCTTCTTCACGCCAGTCTGAGGTGCCTGCGATCCTACTGCCTTCTTGGACCCACCTTGTTTCTTCTTCTTCCTGCTTTTCGGCATAGAAAAAGAAACCTTCTGAGTAACCAAGGCCTGAGAACTTTGACGAAAAAGTCCCTCTGCTTCCTGGAGTTCTCCTAGCAGTTCCCCCAACGTATACTCATTCTTGTTCATGTTGTGGTTGAGCCGGAACTGCTCAAAACTCCTAGGCAGAGACTGGAGTATTATATCGACTTGGGTTTCCCCATCGATCTGTGCTCCAATACCTCAATCTCATTGAGGTGGGCCATCATCTTAAGGACATGATCCGTTATGGGTGTCCCTTCGACCATGGTAGTCGTCATCAAGTTTTTCATCGCAACCTGCCTAGCGGGCTGACCCTGGTGCCTGAAGAGCTCCTCGAGGTTTAGCATCATGTCACAAGTAGTGGGCAGACATAGATGCCAAAATGTAGCACCGCGCCATCTCATCTGCCTTGATCCACTTCTTGTATCGCTCCCTCTGCTCTTCACCATCGTGTGTACCTAGTGATCTGCAGAACAAGCCCATCCGATGGGGAGGAAGGCACTCAGAGACAACGCGCAGACTTGTTTGCATCACTTGTCAGATTGTAATGGAGGCCACGAGACCCCTAGGGTCCCTCTCCCACTTGTTAGATCGTGATCGTCAAGCTAGAGGGGGGGGGGTGAATAGCTTCTTTCGATTTTCTTCCTATAATTGTTAGTGCGCAAGCGGAATATACTAAATAAAAACAAAAACTAACGAATAAGAACGACACACCGATGTACGTGGTTCGGAGATGAAGCTCCTACTCCACGGTAGTCCGTAAGGTGGACGATCTCTAATTCTTCGGTGGATGATTCCCCGGAGTACCTCCGGTAAGATCTCGTAGCTCCTTGTGGGTGGAGAAACCTCACCACTGTTAGTGATATGAGAGAAGTGTCCTAAGGCAATCGCCTTATGATTGTAATCATTTATTTTAATAAATGAATATTCACTATTTGAGTATACATGATTATTTTATTAAGATCTTAAGCTCATTTACTGAATGTCCGCAATACAATTCACAGCATGAGAGAATTTGTGATGAATTCACAACTAGTGATTATCTCTACATGTGCAATTGTGAAGTATTGAAATTGTCCCTAGTCGATGAATTGATAAATACGGACACTATCAATTCTGTTGAGACTAGCATGGGTTATTCTCTAATCAGCTGATTCTCACTGGCTGGGGACATTGAGATGTCCGGAGATAAACATGAATGCTAGTTAAGGGAACTAGTTCATTGGAGTGACTGGCTGTAAAACTTCATATGGTAGTCTACATATAGATATGTCAGTGAAGTTCTTACTGCAGCTTAAGTGCGATGTTCCTTTGACTTGCGGTGTTCAAGTCATCTTGGTCATGGAGACTTATACTTTGACATCTTAAGCAAGCATCTCCAAGGAGGTGTGGACCCAGGATGATTGGGTATAAGCCGAAGTGCCCGAAGATGTTTGAACAGCCTACAAAGGATTCATCACTCCTTGCGAGGAGATGTATACCCGAGGCCTATCGTCGGATTGTTACTCGAAGCCTCTGGCCAGAGCATGACATGTTCAGAGTATGAATCTCTTAAATACATGAGAGTAATTAGAATCCATAGGACAAGGAAACATTACTTGGGCTAGGTGTGACGTAGTCAGCCTAGTGGGGACTGACACACATAGACCATGTCCTGAACCAAGTGGGTATAATATGGTGATGGGAATGGGGCACTATTCATTATAGCTGCTGAAGGGTTTCAGAATCATTTCTGAGGTCAACCGTTGATCTTAAAATTAATTGGGGATCATGATGTACTACTAGGTGCCACTCATGATCGTTCTATAATTAATTAGTTAATTATGGACGGCCAACATAAATTGAAAGCCTATTTGGTCACACGCATAACGAGTAATTCGAAGGATTTAAAACGAGTTGAGAATTGGATTCTCCAATCGAGATAGACTATTTTTGGTAAGTCCAAATAATAGTCAAAACTGAATTTATTTCAGACGCATCGGAAGCATAGAATGGCTAAGTCTTTTAAAGACTTAATGGGTGAATTAAATAAGTTTAATTCATTAAGGGATTTGATCCAATTGGGGTTAGATGGGTTGGCCAAGGAAGGGGGCCTCCTCTCTTCTTGTCATGGCCGACCACCACCATAAGAGGATAAGGCTATTTTGGTTTGTTTTATAAAATAGACCAAAGGTTGGTTTATTTTATAAAAGGTTATATAAATTTTATATAAATTTTTATATAATGAACCATGAGTTGGTTTGTTTAATAAAATTTATATAATGAACCAATGGTTAGTTTGTTTTATAAATTTTTATATAATGAACCAATGGTTGGTTTGTTTTATAAATTTTATATAATCATGCCAAAAGAAAGAGAGCCTTGATTATGGATTGATTGAGAAATTATTCCATAATCAAGAAGAAGAAGCTTGATCATGAGAGCCTTGATTATGGATTGATTGAGAAATAATTCCATAATCAAGGAGAGGTTTGCTTGGGAATTAAGAAACCTCTCCCTATATAAAGGACCCAAGGGGTGCCATGGAAGAGGATCCATCCAAGAATTGCTTGGGCTCTCTCCACTTCTTCTCTCCCTCTCTCTTGGCCGGCCATAGGCCTTCCTTCTTCCTCTTGCCGTGAGCACAAGGAGAAGCATTAAGGCGACGAAGTTCTTCCTTGCGACGATCTTCCTCTTCGGCCAACCTTGGTGGTGAGTCTTTCGATTTGATTACTCTCTCGGTTTTCGTCGTGTTCACGGAGAATCTAGTAGTTCTCGTGAACACGAAACTCGTGGCTTAGCGAAGTCATCCCGACGATACTCGGCGTGGATATGAATAGAGGCGGAGCTTTCAAGGGACGCTAACGGTTGGATCTCGTCCCTTCTTCCAAGTAACGCAAGGTAATTCGTAGAGTAATCTCCTTTTCTGCAAAAATTTTATATTACGATTATGTGAACACATTGCATGCTTAGGATATGTGTTAGAATAATTTAGGAAATTATTCATGCTTTTGTTTCCGCTGCATGTAATTATGTAACAATTATAATACGTGTCCGCGTCGGCATGCACCCGGTCCCAACAGTGGTATCAGAGCCGGTTAGTGTTCTACATAATCATATAATTGTTTTGCGGAAAACTTTGTCATAATCTAAATTTGAAAAAATTTTCAATTATGGAAACTTTCCAATTATGGTAAATTTTAGATTTAGGAATTTTAAAGTTTGGAAATCCTCATAACATTTCGCAAACTTTTGAAATATCTCTGTTTCTAAAATTTTATGATAATTGTGAAAACTTTCCATTTTTGGAAACTTTCCAATTTTGGAAATTTCCTAATTTTGGAAATTTTCTAATTTTAGAAATACGTAAGTTTTCTTTGTACCAGAAACTTACAATAATTCTGAAAACCTTTTAATTTTGGAAACTTTCCATTTATGGAAAACTCGTAATTTTGGGCACTTTCTTTTCATGAAAGTCTAGACATTTTATGGAAAGATTAATTGACAATTAAATTCAAATTGGTTTTTAAATTATTAACAAAATTCTTTACTTTGGGGAGTGCCTCGGGGAGCCACCCAAATTAAAGTTAGTTGTTATAATTTAATTTCCTATTTTGAATATGAATTGTTAAAATTGATTTGGGTAGGCCTCGGGGAGCCATCCAAATTATATTATTAACAAGTTCTTTAATTGTCAAGTTTAATTTGGTTATGCCTCGGGGAGCAGGCCAAATTAGATTTACAACAAATTTCTTTTCTTTGGGGAGTACCTCGGGAAGCCACCCAAAGTAAATAATTTGTTGTAATTAATTATCCATAAATAAAATATGTGATCAAATCTTGGAAATTTTTGAGGTGATTCTCAAACGATAATTTCCTTATTTGATTTATGAGGTGATGCTCTTATATATAGTTGTCTCCAAAATTAATTAGGAAAATTGTTTTCTATAGAGTTTATTTCCTTAAATAAGATTTTCATGTAAATAATATGTGGTTGAATTAAGGGAATCTGTCTCTTAATTTAATAAGATTTGATTTAGAGAAATCAAAGTCTTAAACATATTATTTCCGAAATTGATTATGACAATTTAGGGAATTGTTTCAAAACAATTCCTTGAATAAAGTATAAAATTAAAATTAGGAAATCCGGTTCCTAATTCAATTAATGAGACATGATAAATTAAGTCACATCCCCTTACAAAATATTAAGGCCAACATCTTCCATTAATATGGTTAGAACCGGAGTTTTGTTTCTTATTTGGGTTGATGGACACATCCATGCCCGGCTTGAACCTCAACATGTTCAAACCATGGAATTAGTTTATGATTAATATAGTTGGAGTCAGAGATTAATCCTTAGTTTTGGTTGTTGGACACATCCAAGCCTGACTAAACGGTTGAATGAGCTCCAACCATATTAAAACTATTTCTTGATTAATGGGTCAGCCTTAAGCTTGGAGCATCGATTTGTTGTGCCACAGCCAAGGTCGATGTAAAGAGAGGTACAGTTAGGTGCTATGTATATTGTTGCATACTTGTTAATGAGTTAACAACCCAATGATTTATGCAAACATTCAATTAGTTGATAGCATAATGTGATAGTTACATATGTATAATATGTAATCAGTATAATTACCTACCTTCTAGCTAAGAATAACTTGATGGACTCTAGCCATGGTTGTTCTTATCTATGGTTGGATATCAACCTATTTGGAGATGTTCCTATGATCTCCCGAAATGATAAAAAGGGTTATTCAATTCGAAAAATAAATAGGATTTAATTAATGTATATTGATGCATTCTTTATCATTCTTCTCACATAAGCTCAATTTGTATTTCTAGGATAATCACTTGATCATGTCTTCTCTAAATTTGCGTTCCATTTTGGACACCAATAAGTTGACTGGGCCAAACTTCATGGACTGACTTCGAAACATGAGGATAGTCCTCAAGGCAGAAAAGCTTGCTTATGTTCTTGAAGAACAACTTCCCAACCATCCTCCAGAAGATGCAACTCCATACCAGTTAGTGGCCTATCAGAAACATGTGGCCGATTCTGAACTTGCGAGTTGCATCATGCTGGCCGCTATGGTACCTGAGCTGCAAAAGCAGCATGAGCATATGGATGCTCATACCATCATCTTCAATCTTCATGAGCTGTTTGACGAGTAGGCGAGATCCGAAAGGTTCGAGGTCTCCAGACTCCTCTTCACCTCTAAGATGCAGGAAGGCACTTCTGTCTCACAGTTTATGTTGAAGATGTTGGGGTATATTGAGTGACTAGGCACACTCGGATTTGCAATGGATCACTAACTAAGTGTTGACTTAATTCTGCATTGTTTGCCCAAGAGTTACTCACAATTTGTGATGAACTATCGGATGAACAAGCTGGAGACTACCATTCCTGAGTTGCTTAACCTGCTGAAGACTGTAGAGCCTTTTATAAAGCAGGATCAGATGATGGTACTGTTAGTTGGTTCCTTAAAGAAAGGCTCTAAGAGGAAGCCCAAAGAACAGAATAAGGGAAAGAAGAAAATGGCCAAAAAGACTGAAAAGGCACCAAAAGACACTTGCCATCACTGTGGCAAGGAGGGTCACTGCGAAGAAACTACAAGGTTTATCTTGAGTCCTTGAAGAAGAAGGCATCCGATGCCTCATCCTCTTCAGTATCTTCGTTATTGAATGTCACTCTATTTTCTCGTCCACCTGGGTACTTGATACTAGGTGTAGCTCACATATATGTAATGACATACAGGGGCTAAGGAATAGAAGAAGACTCGTCAAGAGAGAAGCAAATTTGCGAGTTGGAAATGGAGCAAAGATTGCTGCTGTTGCCATCAGAACATATTTGCTAAAGCTCCCTACTGGATTTGTCTTAGAATTGGATAATTATTATTTTGTTCCTTCGTTAATAAAGAACATTGTATCTATTTCATGCTTGAATGAAAAGGGTTATCATTTAACTTTTAGTAACAATTGCTGTTACATACCTTTAAATGGTGTTCTTTATGGGACCGGAACTTTATACAATGGTATCTACACGTTAGATTTATCCAGTGACGTTTTCAATATCGAAGTTAGCAACAAACGTGCTCGAATAGATAATCAAATACACTCCTATACGTGACATTGTCGTCTTGGCCATGTAAGTAAGAAACGCATGACCAAATTACACCGATGTGGAATTCTGGAATCATTTAAACCCGGTTCATTTGATACATGTGAATCATGCTTAAAAGGCAAGATGACCAAATTACCCTTTTCTGGAAAAGGTAAACCAGTGGGAGAATTGCTTGGTCTAATACATACTGATGTATGTGGACCAATGTCAACTCTTGCACAAGGAGGTTATAGCTACTTCATTACCTTTATCGATGATCACTCACGATTCGGGTATGTGTTCTTAATGAAACACAAATCTGAAGCTTTTGAGAAATTCAAAGAGTTCAGAAGTGAAGTAGAGAAACAGCTTGGCAAAAGTATTAAGATACTTCGATCCGATCGGGGTGGTGAATACTTGAGTCAAGAGTTTCAAGATTATCTTAGGGACAATGGGATATTGTCTCAATGGACTCCGCCATATACACCACAGCATAATGGTGTATCTGAGAGGCGTAACTGAACCTTGATGGACATGGTTAGATCTATGATGAATCATGCAACTCTTCCAAAATCCTTTTGGGGCTATGCACTTAAGACCAAGGTAGTCTCTACTACTCCATATGAGACGTGGAATAGTAAGAAACCTCATTTAACTCACCTTAAAATATTATGAGGTTGTCCTGCTTATGTAAAGCGGACTGTATCAGACAAATTGGATGCTAAGTCTGATAAATGTCTATTTATTGGATGCCCTAAGGAAACGAAGGGTTACCAATTCTATCATCCCTTGGAACAAAAGGTGTTTGTTTCAAGGCATGCTGTATTTCTGGAAAAAGAATTTCTTTTACAAGAAAACAGTGGGAGTAGCAAGAAGTTCAAGAAACTCCAATAGACATTACAGAGACACCTAGTCTAGACCCACAACCAATAACTCATAATGATGAGCTATCAGTTGAACCTAAAACAACACCACTTCTTCGTAGGTCTGATAGGACACGCAATATTCCAGAGAGATACGGATTTCTCAAAAGTGAATCGAACGACGTGTTACTCGTTAACAATGACGAACCTATTAGTTATGAAGATGTTCTGATAAATTCAGAAAGGGATAAATGGCTTGAACCCATGAAGTTGGAAATGGATTCCATGTGCGAAAATCAAGTATGTGACTTGGTTAACCCGTCTGAAGGGATTAAGCCCATAGGGTGCAAGTGGGTTTTAAGAAGAAATCCGACATGGAAGGTAATGTTGTTACCTTTAAGGCTAGATTACTGGCAAAAGGATATCGTCAGAAACAAGGAATTGATTATGACGAAACCTATTCGCCAGTAGCTATGCTCAAATCCATTCGGATGCTCCTGGCCATAGCAGCTCATTATGATTATGAGATATGACAAATGGATGTGAAAACAGCTTTCCTTAATGGAAACCTGCTTGAGGATGTATACATGATACAACCTGAAGGTTTCACATCGGTTAATAAAACCAAAGTATGCAAGCTTCGACGATCCATATATGGACTGAAGCAAGCATCCAGGAGCTGGAACATCCGTTTTGATGAGACAATCAAAGAGTTTGATTTCTCACAAAAATCCTGACGAACCTTGTGTATATAAGAAGGTTAGTGGGAGTGCAGTCGTATTCCTAGTGTTATATGTCAATGATATTTTACTTATAGGAAATGATATATCAGTCTTACAGTCAGTTAAAATTTGGTTGTCCAAAACTTTCTCCATGAAAGACCTGGGAGAAGCAACCTATATCCTTGGGATTAGAATCTATAGAGATAGATCAAAACGGTTGCTTGGTCTTTCGCAGTCTACATATATAGACCGAGTGCTAGAAAGGTTTAGCATGTCGGAATCAAAGAAAGGTTACCTTCCCATCAGGCATGGGATCAACTTTTCAAAGTCTATGTGTCCGCGCACAGAAGACGAGAGGATTTGCATGAATAAGATTCCTTATGCATCCGCGATAGGATCTATCATGTATGCTATGTAATGTACTAGGCCTGATGTATCATATGCTCTGAGCGTCACAAGCAGATACCAGTCTGATCCAAGAATGGATCATTAGGCGGCTGTCAAGACAATCCTCAAGTACTTAAGAAGAACTAAGGATGTGTTCCTAATATATGGAGAAGGTGATATGATAATACGTGGATATACAGATGCCAGTCTCCAAACAGATAAGGATGACTCCAAATCTCAGTCCGGATACGTATTTATTTTGAATGGAGGCGCAGTAAGCTGGAAAAGTTCCAAGCAAGACACCGTAGCAGATTCTACCACGGAAGCAGAATATATTGCAGCTTCGGAAGCAGCAAAGGAAGCAGTCTGGATCAAGAAGTTTGTCTCAGAACTTGGTGTGGTTCCAACCATTGATGAAGCAATACCGGTTTACTGTGACAACAATGGATCTATTGCACAAGCAAAGGAACCAAGGTCTCATTAGTGATCCAAACATGTGCTTCGCCGCTATCATCTGATCAGAGAGATTATAAGTAGGAATGATATACAAATTGAGAAATTTCCCACTGAAAGGAATTTAGCGGATCCTTTAACTAAGGCCTTGCCTCAAAGTAAGTTTGAGGGTCATGTTAGAGCCTGTGGTATTGGGTACCGTAGCGATTGGCATTAGGCCAAGTGGGAGTTTGTTAGTGATATGAGAGAAGTGTCCTAAGGCAATCGCCTTATGATTGTAATCATTATTTTAATAAATGAATATTCACTATTTGAGTATACATGATTATTTGATTAAGATCTTAAGCACATTTACTGAATGTCCGCAATACAATTCACAGCATGAGAGAATTTGTGATGAATTCACAACTAGTGATTATCTCTACATGTGCAATTGTGAAGTATTGAAATTGTCCCTAGTCGATGAATTGATAAATACGGACACTATCAATTCTGTTGAGACTAGCATGAGTTATTCTCTAATCAGCTGATTCTCACTGGCTGGTGACATTGGGATGTCCGGAGATAAACATGAATGCTAGTTAAGGGAACTAGTTCATTGGAGTGACTGGCTGTAAAACTTCATATAGTAGTCCACATATAGATATGTCAGTGAAGTTCTTACTGCAGCTTAAGTGCGATGTTCCTTTGACTTGCGGTGTTCAAGTCATCTTGGTCATGGAAACTTATACTTTGACATCTTAAGCAAGCATCTCCAAGGAGGTGTGGACCCAGGATGATTGGGTATAAGCCGAAGTGCCCGATGATGTTTGAACAGCCTACAAAGGATTCACCACTCCTTGCGAGGAGATGTATACCCAAGGCCTATCGTCGGATTGTTACTCGAAGCCTTTGGCCAGAGCATGACATGTTCGGAGTATGAATCTCTTAAATACATGAGAGTAACTAGAATCCGTAGGACGAGAAAAACATTGCTTGGGCTAGGTGTGACGTAGTCAGCCTAGTGGGGACTAACACACATAGACCGTGTCCTGAACCAAGTGGGTATAATATGGTGAAGGGAATGGGGCACGACTCATTATAGCTGCTGAAGGGTTTCAGAATTATTTCTGTGGTCAACCGTTGATCTTTCGATTAATTGGGGGTCATGATGTACTACTAGGTGCCACTCATGATCGTTCTATAATTAATTAGTTAATTATGGATGGCCAACATAAATTGAAAGCCTATTTAGTCACACGCATAACGAGTAATTTGAAGGATTTAAAACGAGTTGAGAATTGGATTCTCCAATCGAGATAGACTATTTTTGGTAAGTCCAAACAATAGTCAAAACTGAATTTATTTCAGACGCATCAGAAGCATAGAATGGCTAAGTCTTTTAAAGACTAAATGGGTGAATTAAATAAGTTTAATTCATTAAGGGATTTGATCCAATTGGGGTTAGATGGGTCGACCAAGGAAGGGGGCCTCCTCTCTTCTTGTCATGGCCGGCCACCACCATAAGAGGATAAGGCTATTTTGGTTTGTTTTATAAAATAGACCAAAGGTTGGTTTATTTTATAAAAGGTTATATAAATTTTATATAAATTTTTATATAATGAACCATGAGTTGGTTTGTTTAATAAAATTTATATAATGAACCAATGGTTGGTTTGTTTTATAAATTTTTATATAATGAACCAATGGTTGGTTTGTTTTATAAATTTTATATAATCATGTCAAAAGAAAGAGAGCCTTGATTATGGATTGATTGAGAAATTATTCCATAATCAAGAAGAAGAAGCTTGATCATGAGAGCCTTGATTATGGATTGATTGAGAAATTATTCCATAATCAAGGAGAGATTTGCTTGGGAATTAAGAAACCTCTCCCTATATAAAGGACCCAAGGGGTGCCATGGAAGAGGATCCATCCAAGAATTGCTTGGGCTCTCTCCTCTTCTTCTCTCCCTCTCCCTTGGCCGCCATAGGCCTTCCTTCTTCCTCTTGCCATGAGCACAAGGAGAAGCATTAAGGCGACGAAGTTCTTCCTTGCGACGATCTTCCTCTTCGACCAACCTTGGTGGTGAGTCTTTCGATTTGATTACTCTCTCGGTTTTCGTCGAGTTCACGGAGAATCTAGTAGTTCTCGTGAACACGAAACTCGTGGCTTAGCGAAGTCATCCCAACGATACTCAGCGTGGATACGAATAGAGGCGGAGCTTTCAAGGGACGCTAACGGTTAGATCTCGTCCCTTCTTCCAAGTTACGCAAGGTAATTTGTAGAGTAATCTCCTTTTCTGCAAAAATTTTATATTACGATTATGTGAACACATTGCATGCTTAGGATATGTGTTAGAATAATTTAGGAAATTATTCATGCTTTTGTTTCCACTGCATGTAATTATGTAACAATTACAATACGTGTCCGCGTCGGCATGCACCCGGTCCCAACAACCACAACTTCTGGACACTACCTGAGCACGACAGGCTACTAACAAGCTCTAACCAAGCAAGTTTCACCAAAGAGGAAAGGCCTTAAGCGAGCTCCCATAAATGGAGCTCGAGTCTGATTTGGCCGCTCCAGTCGACTGGTCCGAGACCAATCAAGTGGTCCCACTCAGATTCGAATGTTGCAAGCCCAACGTTTGAATCTCCAGCCATCACCAGTCGACTGCCCTAGGGGCAGTCAACTGGTCCTTCCCTAAGCCTAGGGTTACCCTTCCTGAGTACATTTCTCTCCGCACTCGAACCCTCCCAGCTTAGTTCCCGAGTACAAACACTCACGCTCGGACCCTCATGACCTTGTTGACTCTTCAATCAGTAGTCTTTATCTATTGCCTTCACGCCCTGTTCATCTTTGACTCCCATCCCTCAAATGCGCATGCAAGCCCTCGGCTTGCCTCCATGCCATCCTTCATGCATGCCTCGAAGTCCGCATCCCTCGGCTCATCGTCTCTGCTCCAGCAGCCTCAATCCGTCGCCTTCAAGCCCTCTTCGACTTTGGCCATCGTCCCTCAGATATGCACACAAGCCCGTGGCTTGCCTCCATACCATCCTTCACGTACGCCTCGAAGTTCGCTTCCCTCTGCTCATCGTCCCTGCTTTGTGCATGGTCCCTCAGAAGTGCATACAAGCCCATGCTATGCTACCCTTCACCTGAAGACATCCAACCAATTTATGTGTACCTGCAAACCTGCAACCTCACATACACATATTAGATCAACAACAAACCCTAACTTAACCATGTTGATGTTGGTGCATGATGCATCAGTGATGTCCTCCTCTAAGTGTTTTAATGTTTGACAATATACTTAAGTCAGTGATACATTGAACAAGGGATGGGTGAGTGAAGAAAAGAGTACCAAAGTCTAGTTAACCTAGGCGCGAAGTCCTGGTGAGTGAAGCTGGGCACTAAGACCTGGTGAGTGAAGTTGGGCACGAAGTCCTGGTGCGTGAAGCTGGGCACTAAGACCTGTGAGTGAAGCTGGGCATGATGTCCTGGTGAGTGAAGCTGGGCAAAATTCTGATGAGTGAAGTTAGGCACGAAGACGTGGTTCGAGGAATTGGGCACGAAGTCCTGGCCGAGGGTTGGGCACCGAAGTCCTGGACCTAGGGTTTGGGTACGAAGTCTTGGTTCGAGGAATTGAGCAACTTAGCTTAGCGATGACTAAGGACTATAGACGGGTCGAGGGTCGGACGTCTTGAGATCCGAGAGTATCGAAAGCTAAGCAAAAGTCCACCCGAATGGACTGGGTGGCAACCGTCTCCTGAGTGGAGTATGTTGAAGGCACGTTCCCGGGGTGGGAACACAGGCGTCAGTTCGACCTAGGGTTCGCGGAAACCCGAAGTCAGAACCAAATCCTTAAGATTAAGATTATTGCTTGTTTGTCTTGTCTTTGATTGTATTGCAGGTACCTAAAAGTTGGAAATAAGGCAGGCAAACGAACACAAGCGACCTGGAAGAAGAGCTCTAGGGCGCCTGTATTGAAACAGGCGCCCAGAGCAACAGGGCGCCTTGGACTGATATCCAGCTCCCAGGCCCCTGTTAACACAGGCGCTTGAGAGCTCCCAGGCGCCCTATATGGGTGAGGCGCCTGGGAAGAGGGATCTTATCCCTGCTGCGAGTTTGGCATGAGGATGGAGTTTGACCAAGCTATATGAGGCGCCTCATTGATCACAGGCGCCCCAATGAAGCCTATAAAAGGGCTTCGACCCCTCAGCTCAAATACAACTTCCACGATCATTCTTAGCATTCCGAGCTAAAGAAAAGTGCTAGAGACGAAGCTCTGTGACCAAGGAGGCTCCAAGGAAGTGCGTGGCACTTCGGAGGTCCAGATCGGCCGGGCGTTCGACTTGTATATTTTGGTTTGATTTACTTTTCTGCAAGTACTTTCAGTATATTTTTGATTGTAAATCGTACACTATAAGACGGGTTTCTCCGCCACCGGAAAGTCTAAAAAGGAGACCATTAGTGGACGGGCGTTCCCGTGCTTAGGCCTTGGATGTACTGACCTTGGGGGGTTGGGAACCAAGTAAATCCCGTGTGTACAAGTTTGTTGTTTTTTTCGTTCTTTCTATTTTCCGCTGCACTAACTCTGAGTCTAGAACAAAGATCCGAAAGACAAGTTTTTCTACGAAGTTTTCGTGAGGTTTTTACGGTCGATATTCACCCCCCTCTATCGACGACACCGGTCCAACAAGTGGTATCAGAGCCTGGTCGCTCTTCACCGGATTAACAACCGGGAGCAAAGATGCCCAAGGGTGAATCTGGTACATTTTTTTTAAATGTCAATTTTTATATTCCATATTATATGTTTCAAGTGCAGGGAGAGTGGACACTATAAAAATCAGTGTCCTACTCGTAAGAATCGTTCTTCACCGGCGGCAAAAGAAATCCCAGCACCCGGAGTCCGGAGGGACAAGAGCCACGTACGGTGCTTCAAATGCGAAAAGTACGGACACTACAAAAATAAATGTCCGGCAAAGGTACGCAAAATTTACGTTCCAAAAATTTTTCAAATTCCTGCATAATCGTATGATAAGTTAGGTAACTTTTCTAAAAAATTAAATTTACTGCATTGTCAAATTAATATTTTGCATGCCCAATTAGAAAATGTAGATATTGCTAAAATATTAGAAATTAACTGTTTAATCCTTAATGTTAATTCAACAATTTCAAAAATTAATTCTGATAAAATTAACTCTAAAATTAATTCTGATGAAATTAACTCTGAAATTAAATCTGATAATTTTACTTTTAACTCTGAAATTAATTCTATTAATTTTACTGATAACTCTGAAATTCTTAAGGATAATCTTGAAATTAACTTTGAATTTCTTAAGGATAATCCTGAAATTAACTTTGAAATTCTTAAGGATAATCCTGAAATTAACTTTGAAATTCTTAAGGATAATCCTGAAATTAACTCTGAAATTATTAAGGGATAATCCTGAAATTAACTCTGAAATTCTTAAGGATAATCTGAATTAACTCTAAAATTAGGATAATCCTGAAATTAGCTCTGAAATTATTGAGGATAATCCTGAAATCAACTCTGAAATTATTGAGGATAATTTTGAAACTCTTAAGGATAATCCTGAAGTCAACTCTGAAATTATTGAGGATAATTCTAAAATTAATTCTAAGGATATTTCTGAGGATAGTGGTGTTGAAATCTTCTTAGATGATAATTTAATTATCAAATTTTTAGATAATATTGAAGATTATTACAAAACATTAACTAGTGGCCCAAATTACTCCTCCTACTATGAGGATATTGAAGGATGTGATTTTAATGATGAGGATGAGGAGGAAATTAAATTTTCTGTGATCAAGGCTATAGTTAATAAAATTTACAAAAAATCAAACAAATCAGAGTTGTTAGAAAAACTCGAAAAATTAAATAAAGAAGAAATAGTGAAGGAATCAGATATTTTCGAAATAATGGAAATGATGAAATTAAATCCACAACTTTTAACCAACCCAGAAATTTTGAAACTTAAATCTTAAAAGCTTTAATTTTAATTTTTAATCTTAATTTAATCCTTTATGCAACCTTAATTAAATCATAATTGCTACCTTAATTTGTACCTTAATTATCTCAACATTAATTAGTTCGTAATTAATTTTAACCTTAATTAATCCTAATTAATTTAACTTTAATTAATCCCTAATTAATTAACTTTTATTAATTCCTAATTAATTTAACTTTAATTAATCCCTAATTAATTTAACTTTAATAAATCTCTAATTAACTTAACTTCTTAATTAATTTTAATTAATTTAACTTCAATTACCTCCTAATTAATTTAACTTCAATTAATTGTTTTTAATTTAACTCTAACTCGTAAATAACTTAAACTCAAATTAAGTAAAATCCTACCCAAACTGCAACAATAATTTAATAAAATTAAATATGTCAAAGTGGGTTGGCATATTCGCGGGTTCTCACGACATGTATCAAATCGGGAATTTGATACATTTTTAGAAACTTAATTAAATGCCTTGACTTGTTTGAATCATGCATCAATGCCATGTACATGCATCTGCTATTTCGTTAAAATTTATGTCATTCATGATTAAGTTTATGCATGATTTAGAACGGTTATAGGAAAAAGGAAAATTAAAACTTGAACAACCTAGTATTAGGTGGAGGTGAGATGATAGTACGTTAGGGAAGCCCTTCTAATAAGGTCAAGTAAGGTAAGGCGTACCCTACTTGGTCTGTTTAGTCTGGTGGAACTAGCCGAAGCTACCGATCCAAAACCTAAGCTAGTTAACCAAAATTTTTGAAGAAGTAATTTGAAAATGAATTTTCGGTAAAAGGCTTTGTCAAGGAAATGGTTATTGCTCCAATAAGGCTACGACTAAAGAAGGTCTTTGTGTCTCGCCAAGACTTGGAAGCCGATTATCGAAAATCAAATTCAATTTACTATTTGATAAATTTGAATCTAACAAAAGTTTTAATTAACTCTTAGATTTAAAATTCAAAGGAAAATTAATCAAGCATCTCACAATACACCCATAAGGCAACCGTGCTTGCTTGTTCTGAGACATCTAGAATGGGTGAGATGTTAAGGACTAATAAATTGAAAAATATTTTTCAAAATTATTTTCCAAAACTCTTAGAATATTTTTCTAAAAATCTACTTTCAAAATAGTGCTTTAACATAATAATGTTTTTATGGATTTCATGATTGTCTGATTGTTTATACGTATTATACATTTTCAAAAGTATATCTTTTCAAAAATGTTTGACCTACACAATTAGACACAAGCCTCTTAGGTCAACACTAAAGTCCCTTAAGGCACTTAGATAGAGTCAAACGATGTTGGTGTCAGGGGAAGTTTTTTTAAGGTTTTTTTTTGAATCTTTCAAAAATTATGCTTTAAAAATCCTTATTACTTCAAAATGTTTTTCAAAAATAGTGCTTTAAATCACTATCATGTATGTTTTCGAAAAAGCTTATGCTTTAAAAATTATTCTCATTCCAAATTGAATTTTCTAAAAAAAATATATCATCTTGAAAATTACAATACTGTCATTCAAAGCTGTTCTTTTGATTTTGGTAAACGCTAAAGACACAGAGGAAATCTTCTTCATGATCTATAAAGACTCCTTGGATGTGTCAAATTTAGGGGGAGTCTAAGTCAAAAGAAAACATTCTGACAAGTTTTTTTAAAATTTTTTTGGCAATTATTTTTGGAATTATTAGATAATTCTTTTGGTCTAAAACCAAATCCTAAAGACTCAGAGGAAGAGTACTTGTGGTCAACAAGCTTCCTAGCACTGGATCAAGTTTAGGGGGAGGTCAAACTGAAACAATTATTGAACATTTCAAAATAATATGTTTTCATGCAATGTATTTTTTAAATCCTTTTGAAAACATAAGGATTTTTTAAATACTATCATCTTTTATTTTTATGAAAATATGATACTATCACTTTCAAAATTTTTTTTATAAAATTCCTTTGGAAAATAATATTCACTTGAGTTTGAAGAATTTCCAGGACACATAGGAAATGTCCTTGTAGTTAATAAGGTTTCCTAGGATTGTGTCAGACAGGAAAAGAAACCAAGACAAGTAAAATATTATGTTTTAAAAATAATATTTTTCTAAGTACTCTCAAAATATAAGTACTTTCAATAGCACAATATTTTTCAAAATACATATATTTTTCAAAGATGCATAATATTTTTCAAAATACTTATACTGTTCAAAGATGCATAATATCTTTCAAAAAATAGTTTTACTTTTCAAAGTTCATAATATTTTCCAAAAGTACTTATATTTCTTTTAAAAAAAAGGAACTTATATTTTTTCAAGAGAACTTATACTTTTTTAAAGAACTTATATTTTTTCTGAAGTACTTATGTTTTTCAAATTCATAATATTTTATAAAGTACTTATGTTTTTCAAATTCATAATATTTTCCAAAGTACTTGTATTTTTTCAAAAAGATTAATATATGTTTTAAAAGTACTTGCATTTTTCAAAAAGATCAATACATGTTTTAAAAGTACTTGCATTTCTCAGAAAGCTCAATATATCTTTCAAAAGTACTTACATTTTTCAAAAAGTTCAAAATATTTTTTTAAAGTATTTTTTTAAGATACAAACTTTTCAAGGAAAAATATCTTTTCAAAGTACAAGTTTTTGCACAATATGTTTCAAACTATTCTTTTAAAGTGCAAAAAATCTCTAAGTGAAATTTTTATGTGCATACTTTTCTAAGTAAAAATCTTTCATGTATGCAATTCTTTTTGAAAATCTTTCTCAATTGGAAATTTTTCTAAAACAAAATTTTTCTGAAAGTAGATCTTTTTGTTTGCAGTACTTTTCAAAGTGTTATCTTTTGGTGCAATTGTTTTTTAACTACCTCCTTGCTATGCTTTCAAAGATTTATGCTAAGTCCATTCAAAAAGAAAAATTTTCATTGTTGGTGTAAGTATTTTTGTTGATTTTTGATGTATGACAAAGGGGGAGAGTGTGCATACGTTAGAAATTTTTTATTTTTTTCCAAAGGATCAAATGAAATCAAAAAGTTTTTTTCAAAAAGGGAGAGAGTGACTTAAGTTAGAATTTTTTTTCTCTCTCAAAGGATAGAGAGCTTTCCCAAAGGATCAAAATTTATTTTCAAAACTTAGATTTTTTCAAGGATTATAATTTAGCCCTTTCAACCAATCTAACTTAAGATATTGTCAAACATCAAAAAGAGGGAGATTGTTGGTGCAAGATGCATCAGTGATGTCCACCTCTAAGTGTTTCAATGTTTGACAATATACTTAAGTTAGTGATACATTGAACAAGGGAAGGGTGAGTGAAGAAAAGAGTACCAAAGTCCTAGTTAACCTAGGCACGAATCCTGGTGAGTGAAGCTGGGCACTAAGACTTGGTGAGCGAAGCTGGGCACGAAGTCCTGGTGAGTGAAGCTGGGCACTAAGACCTGGTGAGTGAAGCTGGGCACGAAGTCCTGGTGAGTGAAGCTGGGCAAAAGTCCTGATGAGTGAAGTTAGGCACGAAGACCTGGTTCGAGGAATTGGGCACGAAGTCCTGGCCGAGGGTTGGGCACCGAAGTCCTGGACCTAGGGTTTGGGCACGAAGTCTTGGTCCGAGGGATTGAGCAACTTAGCTGAGCGATGACTAAGGACTATAGACGGGTCGAGGGTCAGACATCTTGAGATCTGAGAGTATCAAAGGCTAAGCAAAAGTCCACCCAAATGGACTGGGTGGCAACTGTCTCCTGAGAGGAGTAGGTTGAAGGCGCGTTCCCGGGGGTGGGAACACATGCGTCGGTTCGACCTAGGGTTTCGCGGAAACCCGAAGTCAGAACCAAGTCCTTAAGATTAAGATTATCTGCTTATTTGTCTTGTCTTTGATTGTATTGCAGGTACCTAAAAGTTGGAAACATGTAGGCAAACGAACACAAGCGACCTGGAAGAAGAGCTCTAGGGCGCCTGTATTGAAAGAGGCGCCCAAGAGCAACAGGGTGCCCTGGACTGGCATCCAGCTCCCAGGCGCCTGTTAACACATACACCTGAGATCTCCCAGGCACCCTGTATGGGTGAGGCGCCTGGGAAGAGGGATCTTATCCCTGCTGCGAGTTCGGCGCGAGGATGGAGTTTGACCAAGCTATATGAGGCGCCTCATTGATCACAGGCGCCCCAAAGAAGCCTATAAAAGGGGCTTCGACCCCTCAGCTCAGAATACAACTTCCACGATCATTCTGAGCATTTCGAGCTAAAGAAAAGTGCTAGAGACGAAGCCTTGCGACCAAGGAGGCTCCAGGAGGAAGTGCATGACACTTCGGAGGTCCAGATCGGCCGGGCGTTCGACTTGTATATTTTGGTTTGATTTACTTTTCTGCAAGTACTTTCAATATATTTTTGATTGTAAATCGTACACTGTAAGACGGGTTTCTCCGCCTCCGGAAAGTCTGGAAAGGAGACCATTAGTGGACGAGCCTCCCCGTGCTTAGGCCTTGGATGTACTGACCCTGGGGGGTTGGGAACCAAGTAAATCCCGTGTGTATAGGTTTCATTGTTTTCTTCGTTCTTTCTATTTTCCACTGCACTAACTCTGAGTCTAGAACAAAGATCCGAAAGACAAGTTTTTCTACAAAGTTTTCGCGAGGTTTTTACGGTCGATATTCACCCCCCCTCTATCGACCTCACCGGTCCAACAGTTGACACACACATCAAAATCCATGATCCTCCAGATCATACTTGGGCCGATTGCCCCAACAATCTCCCCTTTTTGATGTGTGGCAATATGTTTAAGTTAGGTAAACAAAAACAACAATAGCAATTGAAAATTAAAAGTATAGCAAACAAGAGGCAACTGTAACACCCCAATTTTCACAATTTAACTACCTGGGAATTGTTTTAAAGTTCGGGACGAACTTTTTATAAGATAGGTAGGATTGTAACACCCCAAAATTTCACCATGAATAATGTTATGAATTTATGGAAAATTATTATGAAATATTATGTGAATAATATTGTGAATTAATGGAAAATTATTATGAAATATTATGTGAATAATATTATGAATTCATGGAAAATTATTATGAAATTCATGGAAAATTATTATGAAATATTATGTGAATAATATTATGAATTCATGGGAAATTATCATGAAATATTATGTAAATAATGTTATGAATTCATGGAAAAATTATTATGAAATATCATGATGGATTTGGCTTAATAGGCTTTGATGTGGATTAGCGCAAAAGGTAATAAAAAAGAAAGTGTAGAAAGGAGGAAGCAAGGATCGAACCTTGAACCTGCTAGTTGCACTCACCATGTCTTAACCACTACACCAAGCATTGTTTCTTGTTGAGAGAATAAGAAACATGCTTGTTAAGCGTGTAATAGTGAAGAGACATGTCTTTTCATGAGAAAAGTATAAATAAGAGAGGGAAGGGGTGGGAGTAACTTCCTCTTCTTCTTCCTTTCTCTTCCCCACCGAAACTTCATTGCCCCTCTCCCTTGTGTTTTCGAAAAAATACAACCTAGGGTTTCTAACCCTAGGGAAGTGGAAGGAAGGAGACTATCTAAAGGGTCTTGCCCTCCACTAGGGCCAAGAAGTTCTAGAGGAGTTTTGGCGAAAGGAACCTCCACTTCTCCTTCAACCAAGAGTACCCTAAGGATCTAGGGAAGGCGAAATTCAAGCGAAAGGATGTATGTATCCCCTCGCCTGCAGTGTAATCGTTATTGTTTGATTTGTATGTTTCTTCTTATTGTTATTTTTGAAAAGGAAACCTTCCTCCTTTATGAAACTTTCGGCCACCTCCATTTAATATGCCTTGGTTACTTCTTATTGCATGAGGAGATCCCTAGGAACTTAGGGTATGAATATATGTTGGTTTCCTTCATGTTGTGATAACAAAAAGTAGGGTTAGCCACCCTACAACTTTCGGCCAAGAGGGAATGGGCTAGGTTTTTTTGGGTTGTTTGCTATCCTATGATGTGTCCATGTTTAGTAGTGTAGGTAAGGTGTTTGAATAAATGTTTGTGTGAAGATTGGATGTCAAATACCTAGCCTACCCTACCCTTACATCATTCGGCCAACCTAGGAAGATTAGGGTTTAGGGATGCTTGATTTGCCTATGATGAATCTATGCCTAGTAGTGTAGACAAGGTGTTTGAATAAATGCTTGTGTGAAGGTTTAATTTCAAAACCCTAGTTTCCCTACCCTACACCATTCGGCCAAGGCATGAAACCTTAGGGTTTGTGAAGGTTAAATTATCCTATGTGATATGATTATGTTAGGGAGATGATATGTGAATGCATGTGATGAACAAATGGAATGCTTGATTGGAAAAACTTGGACTTCCCTAGTGATGACTTTCGGCCAACCCTAGATTAGGGTTAGGGTTGCTTGATTTTCTCCCATGGTGCATGCTATAGTATGATATATGATATATATATATATATATATGTGATGCTTGTAGGGGATGTTTTGATGTCAAAAACCTAATCTACCCCTACCCTAGGACATTCAGCCCAAACCTTAGTTTAGGGCTAAGAATCATTCGATTAAACCATGAAGCATGCTACCACTTCCTATGATATGAATATGATTTATGTGATCAACCTTGTCATATATAAGA
Organism: Boesenbergia rotunda; assembly: GCA_024364735.1. NCBI lineage: Eukaryota > Viridiplantae > Streptophyta > Magnoliopsida > Zingiberales > Zingiberaceae > Boesenbergia > Boesenbergia rotunda. The sequence continues at coordinate 370,439 of JAGFNQ010000242.1, forward strand.
TATGTTTAAGGGGTTGAATTATGATCTATGTATGAGCATGCATTATAGCCCATAGGGCACCCTTATGAAATGCATGCTTTATACTAGGCTAGTTATCATGATTATGGAGATCTATGTATGAGCATGCATTATAGCCCATGGGGCACCCTTATGAAATGCATGCTTTATACTAGGCTAGTTATCATGATTATGAATGCATACATATGCATAAGAATGAGCCCTGTAGGGCATGAACGAAGAAGGCTTAGGGCCTAAAGAATGCTTCCCTAGAAGGTTGGGACTAAGAGCATACTTTATGAAAATAAAGAACATGATAATTATTTTATTTTGTAATGGCTTGTACTATAGACTCTTAAAGCGAGTCAAATGATTATGATACTAGGCTGAAAGACTTTTGAGAAGGCCTAGTAAACCCTAGTGGTTCGGGATTAGCTACCTCGTTCCTATTTAGGGGCGCGCGCAAAACATGAAGTACAAGCCGGGCCCTAATGATTATGCTATGTTCAAGTATTATGTTTATATGTTTTCAAAGAAACCTTCTTATGAAGTTAATATGCTTAGATGTTTAACATGCTTAAACACTTACCATGCTTGGATGTGATTTATTCTCTTATCTTTCTATGATATGGATTTTGCGAGTAGGACAGGATCTTACTAAGCATTTGTGCTTACTAGTTTATATGTTGTCTTATGCTGCAGATAAGGGTAAGAGACACTTAAACTAAAGGAAGAGGCAGGAGGGCTGAAGATGTGTGGGGTGGTGGCTCGGGAAATAAAGATCTTCATATCTACAATATTATGCTTATGTTAACATTTCTTTAGTAATGAATGTTACACTTGGATTACTCATATACTTGATTATATTATGAGTTGAACCTATCATGTTATAGGTTAGTTTTGAACAAGCATGCTTAGTACTTTGTTATTAGTACTTTAAGAAAAAAAATTTATACGAATGATAGTACGTGACCCCACCCCGAGAGTAGATATAAGGGCGGGCGTCACAGCAACCTCCCCGTTAACCTATACCCACTCCCAATTTTCAATTTTCTACCCACAACACCAAGTTAAGTTCTACCCAACTTAACACCACATGTTTTCTCACGTCAAGTTAAACCTAACTTAACACCATAAATTCTCCCACTTTGACACCATCAAAAAGATTGCCCCAAGCAATCCTAACTCTAGTGCCAAAAAGAACCAACTTTATTTCTGAAAAACCCCTCAAAAATCACCAAACAGGAATATCAGTCGACTGCCCTCTGTTTTCTGCAAACCACAGAGACATCAATCGAATGCCCCCAGGGCAGTCGACTGATACAGTCTATACCTGAAATCCCAGCTGAATTTCAAAAACCTGTAGAAAATTCTACACAATTCGGGAAAATGTAAAATTTTGCAAGCATGTTAGGATATAATCTACTCTAGAAAAATATAGTTTTGTAAAAAAATACCAAATATGCTTGACTTTTGGTACAAACCCTAATTCGTTCAAAATGTATCAAGTTTCAAGCCTATATATGATTCCATGTGTTTGCCAAACCCATCTATTACCATGATACACATAGAATTGTTTCCAAATCCTCCTTTTTCTTTATATATTCTCAAGATGATAAAACCTACCCCCCTTTTATCTCTTAACCTTTAAATAACCATGCATCTATCAAACTTGTCATACATTTTATGATATCAATAACGTATTATTTTAATCATCACATCATGAACTGAAATAAGAGTAATATAACACATAAATCAAAGTAAAGCATAAAAATAGCATAAGGGCCAAGGCCCTGAAGTATTAATGTGTTACAATTCCAAAATAGGTGTTTGTGAGATACAACATAAATCCATGTAAAACACTCTCAACACTAAAATCCATCAAATCAACCGAAACTACTCATCATCGCCTGGAGGAGGAGGAGGAGGAGCCTGGTATGCAAGATGCCACTGCTACATCATAGCGTACATCTCTGCCTGCTGCTGCTGCATGTCAATCTGGCACTGCTGGAACGTATGAAAATCTTCCCTCAGCCCGTGTACCTCAAACTGGAGTTGGGAGAACTGCTCCTGTGTAACTCCAGCGGGCTCCTCATCAGAACTGGAGGAATCAGAACGCTGTCTCCAGATAATCTCCCCCTGCCGACACTCAATCCCTGCTAAGGACAACTGTCGTGCATTAATCTGATCATAGTCCTTGGACAGATGACGTACCTGACCTCTAGTCATGCAAATTCCTCTAGACTCGAAAAACTCGGTCAGGACATGACAAAAGGGCATGTAGATCTTACCATTGACTCTATGTGAAAAGTGAACAATGGATGCAAAGACATGTAGAGTGACATCAATATCTAACTGTCTCTCCAGCGCGTACATCATTACCAAGTGAGGAAGTCGAATCATCGACCTCCCCTTGGTAACAATTGGCAAGATACAATCTAACACAACTTTATACAACACGTTACTGACTGGACTCATGCCCTTAGCCTCAAAAAGGCGCTGTGTAGAAACTCGACGTCTCCCAAAATAATGCAAATGAATCTGGTCCAGGGTCACACCAGGAAAGGTAAAAGGGTCGATAATTTTTGGAAAATAAGTAAATGCATTGCTGGAGGCCCTACACCCTAGAAATGATCCTAATACTGCAGGTGTAAAGAGAATAGTCTCTCCAGCCACTAGGGACTCATAAGTCCCATTATCCAAATCAATGCATGTAAGGTTGGCATAAAATTCCTTACACATGTCAATATTGACATCATGCTGAGAATAAACTACTTTTGCTAGACCAAAGTAGGTAATAATCTCAGAAATATGAGGAGTCTTCTCTCGAAAGTATGTCCAGTTGAGATACCGGCAATTCATCAAGACAAACTCATTATCCTCAAATCTCCATAAACACTCCTCGGACCGAAACCGAGGTGCCTCCGGATCTATATGACCTTGCTGTGATGACCCCTCACCCTTTCTTTTCTTTTGGACAACTCTAAAATGTAACCATACCCATGCATGTACCACACATTACCCCACAAAGAGAAAACACAAAGGAAAACATGCACAAAGAAACAAATTAGTTCCAAACTATGAACTAACTGTGAAAAATAAGTTACATAAATAGTTACCGTTTCTCCCTTCATTGCATGGTGAAGATGGGTGAGGATTGACTCAAAAAGAGAGATTTTCTAACCCTAGGTGTAGATCCGAGATAGAGGAAGGCTAGAGAGGTGTCATAGGGCTTGGGGAACGCCTTAGATCAAGAGAGGAGGTTGGGGAAGAAGGAATCTCGCAGGGGGTGGCACCGAAAACCCTAGGTTCGGCCACCCCCGCACGACCTTTTCAATTTAAAAACCGCTCATATCAGTCAACTACCCAAGGGCAGCCGACTGGGAAACTGATCAGTAAGATCAGTCGACTGCCCCAAGGGCAGTCGACTGGTAACTTCAGTTTTTTAGGTTTCTAGTCTGAATTTCAGAAATGCGTAACTAATTCCACAAACCTCCAAAAAATCTGAAATTTTGTGGAGAGGTTGTGGAGCCTATGTTTACTTGGGAAAAATATATTTTCAAACAAACCTACTCTGGATCCCATGATTGGCATGAAATTCAAAACTACCTAAATTGTGTCAATGAAACTTATCCAAAAGTTCTAGCTTTGACCTCTCCTTGATGTATCTTCCCATTCCTAACCATAATACATTCCTAGCACCAAGTTATATGACATTTACATACTAAAAACCAATTTTCACATAATATTCTCCCATTTTCATCTTTTCCTCCATAAATCTCCTTTTAGTGTGTCAATTCCCTAGGATTAAGACTCACAGTAGTCCTCCAAATCCTTTGGCATATTCTATCATCTATCTAATCTCCTAGAAGAAATTCTCCTGAGATCCATTGACCATAGATCCTATTTTGACTTCTAGAGCTCTCCCTTGAGCTCATTTACAAATGCAAGCCCACACCGGTGTTCCTCCGGTGCTTCTTGACCTCCAACTATAACTCTTTTAACTCTATATACCTTATTCTTGGTCACATCCTTCTTTTCCCCTTTAAATGGCTTTTCCTTGCAATTTTTGGTCTTTCCTTTACCATAATCATAGGACATTCTTGAATATGACTTTTTACTATCATTTGACCTCCTAGAGTGATATCCTAGTGTAAGATGTGTATATTGAAAGACATGACTTTTATTATATAAACATCTTTTATGAAAAGAGAATCACACTACACTAGGTGTTTGTTTATAATAGTACATACACGATGCCCCATTGCTTTGCATTGTAGATAACATGGTGTGTGGTGTCACACGGAAGATCATGCTATCAGTACCTTACTTAGCATAAATAGAGGCTCACAACCTAGATGGAATTGGACAACCCATCGAGATAGTTGTAGTGTAGCCAGGTGTGGTTGGTCTTGACCATAGGACTAGACTAGTGTGCTATGAGTATATTGAGTAGGACCGAAACCCGAGGTTATCCAATTTGTACTGACTAGATAATTGGATAGGACCTCAGTTGTTATTATGGAGGACGATCCCTTAATCCCAAAATAATATTGGGCATATATTATTATTTATTATTTCATTGATTTATCAAAGGGCTAGATCTATTCTGTTAGATCGACAGACCCGGTAAGTTGGGAAATAATATTAATAATTTGATGTGTCGATGATTATTGACGGAATCCATGTCCTGGTGAGTCAGGATGATGATGCCTCCTTGATGAGCTCAAAAGGATCATCGTGCCAAACCCTACTGGTGGATTTAATCCGGCACGTTGAAAAGGTTGCGTGGTACTAATCAAGGACCCAGAAGTTAATTAATTTAAATTGTCAGTAATTTAATTAATTAATGGGCATGCGCTATATTAAACACGGGGGGATGGACGACTCGTAATATGTGGAGCCCATTTGAAAATATAGGGGTTGGTGAGCTAAGTTCAATTAAGATCCTTTAGTGGAATGAATCTTAATTAATGGATCGGGTTTGGATCCATTAGCGGGCCAAGAACCAACTCCTCCTCTTGGTCCCTGCCTTAGTTCTATAAATACCCTATGAGATCAAGAAACCAAACCAATTTAATCAATCCTAGAAGCCAAGATCAAAAACCCTCTACCTCTCCCTCTCTCTTTCTCTCTCGGCGACGCAACAAGAAGAAGAGGAGGAAACTCCTCGGTTCTTCTTCCCTCCTCCACCAAACTCCGGTTGAGGCATACAGAAGCAAGGTAGAAGAGTCCTCTACCTTGCGTGGTGCTCAGGGAGGTCGGAAGAGGGGTGACGGGCCCAAACTATGTGTCACAAAAGTAGGCCTCAAATTTAAATGTGAATGAATAACTGGAAACCCTTGTACAATCAAAAATAATGAAATGTAATATAGGGGGCCACAGGTCGTATTTTTCTCAGGGATAGTCGTCGTGCTTGATTCAAACTTGTAGTTATGCGTCGTTTTTGGGGTTTCAAATAAGTAATTTGGATTTTGGTTTGGGATACAATCGAAAGTGAAATTGCAATTGAGAAAGAAAATGAAATAAAAATAAAGAAAAGTGAACAATGGAACTAAGCAAGAGATGGCACTTGATACTTCAACCAATAGAAATCGAGTCACGCTATCAGATGTAACCGAAGTTTGGAAAGCAAGCTTAAATTCAAATGCGTAGTAACTCTGATGGAAAGAAATCGGAAGTGTGATGGAAGTTATCTGAAGCAAATCAAGCCCAAAGCAATTGCTATTTATGCCTTTCGCTAATTAAACAAGCTACACATGTTAACTCAAACTAACTCAAATTTTGGAAGCTAACCACTGCCAACACAATTCAAAAATGAATGACAGCTAACTTATTGATTCCGAATGCGATCATATGCCACAAAACTAAGTGAAGTTCAGATTGCAGAAATTGCAATTCAGTTGGCACGCAAAAAAGGCAATCTTCTTGTACCAAACTCTAACTCAACTTACAAATTCAGCATTTTTCTCGGCTCCACTTTTCAAGCTGTGGATTCAATTAGGAAACACAGGTATTAAGGGAAGAACTAAACAAGATTAAAGTGAGAAATTGGAACTGAAATCAGAATTGGAGAAACAAAAGCAAATTCAGAAATGATGATATGAAGAAATTAACTTGATGTTCAGAAATTCAAAGATTAGCTACTGATTTTAGTTCTCGCAAAAGATAAAGAGCTAAACTAGCTAGTGCAAAACAAATTAAAGAAACTAACCTAGATGCAAGGAAACTTATCTAGCAATTTCTTAACAGAAACTAATGAAAGAAAGCTGAAAATATGGAAACGCAGCCCACAACTTGGCACGCAGCAATTTGAAGTTGGCACGCAAGGATTAAAATTAAAGCAAACTGTGATCTGACTTAAACTATCACTAAACAAGTTCCCTACTTACTAACATTGAAGATTAGAATCCTAATTAAACTAAACAACTCAGAAATTACAAACTAAGATAACTGAAAACTGTAAATCGCAGAAAACAGGACAGATTTCGACAGAATTGAATTCTACAGCTAAAACAAGATTTAAACTAAGGAAATCTACTCCTCGATTCCTTCTTCAGCTCAGGTACTCCTTGGTTGTCAAGCAAGGGAGAGAATCGGACCCGCAAACTCAGCAAATTGTGGAGAAAATGTCATCTGCGATTGAGTCAAGTTCAGATTGCTTCATTTCTGAAATTTCCACTCGGAATCTTCATTTCGGCTGCATCGGTGTGCGAAAATGGATGGATGATGATCTAAGCTCTCTAGGGAACCCCTCTAGATAGCTCAGTTGGGGTGTGATCGAGCACAGCCGATCAAAAGACGCCAAGTGACCAGAACTGCGGAAACCTCTCAACAGTACTGCGAATTGAGCAAATCTGATCCAGAAACTTCACTGATGGCTTCCTCGACGACCTAGCACTAGCTCTGAATCAAGAGTCGAGGGATCACGCCTTCGGATGGAGAGAAAAACGCAAGAACATGAAGAACACACGGAAGGGAAGACACTGTAGCGGCGAAGACGCGATAGGGAAGAGCTGCGGCAATTTTTCCTTAAGTAACTAAGCATGGACGGTCCAGATTGATTTGCTTCAATCCAACGGCTGCTCTTGATCTGATTTGAGCCAAACTTTGATGATGATGATCTGGGGTCAGGATCTGCCTCGTGGTAGCTCGGATCCTCCAGATTTGCAACGGATGGTCCAGATCAAGCTAATCTTTGAATGGATGATCTAGAGCTCTCCAAGCTTGATCCAACGGTTGATTGAGCTCTGATTGTGGTGAAACCTTCAGATCATGATCAGGGTGCTTGATCAACCCTAGTCCTAGCTCGGATGGCTTCAGATCATCCCGGATGGCTCAGATCTAGCCGCTTTCGAATCGGACGGCTCAGATTTAATCGTGATCTTGATAATCTGATCCGGGCCACTTCCAACTCGAGTTTCACCCAATATGCCCTAGATCCTTGAACCTTGATGCCTACAAAAATTAAATCAAGAATTTAGTGGCCAATTAACTCAAATATGTGTCATTTTGCATTTAAGTCCAAAATATGAATAAGTTCTAAAACCTAGGCAATTTCACAATTTTAGCAATAAAAACATAGATCAAACAGGGATTTTAGCAACTCAAATAATCAATAAAATGGAATCTATCAACTCCCCCACACTTAAGCTTGAGCGTCTCGCGAAAACACTATCTAAGTATCCCTTAGGCTTTCTTAAGCATAATTAGAAGCAATTGAAAAGAAATTATCTAGGGTCGTCAATTCTTATAAATCTAAGCTCTATGGATTACTATCTTGTCCTTAAATCAACAACTTAGCCCTTTCATCCATCATGAGTCATTAAGATGAATTTAAATCACTAGCCTTTCAAGGAAAATAGTGGTGGCTCTCTCCTTAATTTCTAAGTTGATGATGGAAGTGGAGCTCACTCAAACACACATGCTTCTTGCACTACCATAGGCTTGCTTATTATCTACTCTCTACCATTTATCATGATTGGGATCAACATCTACAAAAACAAGTGAAAAACAAGTAAATGGTAAGATGTGAAATATAAGTCAAGGGAAAGGAAAAATTGATAAAGTGGAAGACTTGGTTGCTTGGGGATATTTTTGATGCTCTTTGCTCTCCATGCAGTCCCCTAATGATCTCAAAAGTGTTACGAAGTCCAACTTGAATAAATTCCCTTTTATTTGGATGAAAAACCTTGCCTTGACCTCTTGTGCCAATTTTTGTCTATTCGTGCCAACTTTTGCTTCCCTTTTCTCATTCTTCTTTCTCTTCTTTCTTTTCGGCTCAGATTTGTATCAAAGAACATGAGATGTCAAGTGAAATAGATACTCAATATAAAATTATCCCTTAACAACCTTTGTAGCTAACTCTTGATACATTTCCTTTACAAGTTGGCACACATTCTTCATTTGTTCTTTTTTTTTTCTTTCTCGTGGTCAGCTCCTGATTTCATTTCTGCTTACTCTTCCTCTAGTGGAGTCAAACAGGTAGTGGAACAAAGATATAATTCGGATGAGAAGCATTCCACTAAATTCATGAGGCCCAAAACTCCTTTGTGTACCCCTTTTGTTTCTTTTTCTTTTCTCTCTTCTTTTCTGATTTTTTTTTTCTTTCAATCTTCAATTTGAGCACATCAGAATCGAAAATCTGATTTCTCCCAGTAGCTACACAATTTATCCTAGCATCAAGTAGTAGTGGAGAATGCAATTGCTTCACTTGATACCATGGCACTACAAAAATTTTTGTTTTGATCTATCAATCTAGCAGCCACATTCCTTCCAATTCTGATCAGCAAAGGATACACTCATCACTCTTGTGATACATTCACATCTTTTATGCCTTGATTCCCAGCCTCAAAACTCAATTTCGTTGCAAGTTGGTACAAATTTTCCTTGATAGCTGAAACTTGTGAGCTTGCTTTTAACATTTCTGAATTTAAATCAGTTTCTCACGGTGTATTTCGAGTTCAGCCCCATGGCATCCATTTCCATTCTCTGATTCCTTCAAGCACGTAACATCAAGTAGTACTTGCTTCAAATGTTAGTGGAAACTTCAAGTGTTCCACTCGAAATTAATTTCTGCTCATGGAATTTCAGCCCCTTGCTTTAACTACTTTTCCACTTCTTTCTCCTCAACAGCCTCTAGCATCCACGGTTTCAATTCTCAGATCTGAAGTTGAATGTGCACCTTCAACTTCAGATCTGATTTGCAATTAATATCTTGATCCAGCTTCTCAAAATTCAGATTACAATGCATTGCAGCTCAAATTTGGCAGTTTTAGCAATTTTCAGTTTTCAATCAGCCTTTTTATCAGTCTTCAATCAGTTTCATTTCCATTTTTCAATTCATCTTGCATTCATACTTTGCTTGTATCACTCAGTGACTCCCAGATGGAGCACTTGGCAGCTACAAATGGACTGCCGTTCAGCTCAGAATTTCAGATTTTCTCAGCTCCTTTCAGACTTCGAACTTCATCGGATTATACAGCTACACGAAACTGTCTTCACTGCATTTGATCAGCATAATCCTTGCATTTCCTTTCCTTTACTTCATTCGTGTGCTTCACTCCTTACTTTACAGCCTTGAAAAATTTAATCCAGCCCAAAATTGATACAATCTCCTTGCAAGGAATTCAGCACAGCTTCAAGTCATGCTCGGCAGGTTACAATTCTCCCTTGCTTCAACTCAAATTTTTCTCAGCTTATAACTCAGCTTCTTTCAGCCTTTTTCAGATATCTTCAACTAGAGTTAAGATTCCAGCACTTGGCAGCAACAAATCCAATGCAACTTGCGTGCCATTTTCAGACTTTGGCACTCATTTGGCTTGTTCTTTCCTTAATTTCAGACTGCTTCAGCTTCAGTTTAGCTTCTCCCTTTTCAGTTTCCTCATTTCAGAGGCTCTCAAAGGTGGTATTCTGTAGCAACAATTGCTGTTCAGTTCAGTTTCAGCAAGTTCTCAATCTTTCACTCAGCTTTTGTACAACATTTAAACTTCTCTTTGGCTTCGGTACAATTTGTTTCCAGATTTGTAGTTTTTGCTCAGCTCAGAATATGGCTTAATGCTTCAGATTTTCCAGCTTTTACTCTCTCTTTAAACTTCATTGCATTTTTCCAACTGCAATTCATCCTCTGAATTGTTTTGTTTCAAGCTTCAAATGCAGTTTTTACAGCCTTCAAATTGGGTTGTCTTCAGCTTGTTTTCAGCTTCCGTTCTTCAACTTTTCAGCTTTCAAATCTGATCAACTCCCTCCTCAAGTGTTTCAAGTGGACTGATCATCACATTGGCATAAAGAAATGCAGCTCCAATTAATTCATTTCCGGAATTCAAATCAGTTTCTTCACTTCAATTTCTAATCCAAACAGAATTTCCAACTTGTTTAACTTCAATTCGACATTAGGATGTTAGATAGCTGCCTTCCCATCTTTTACAGCCTTCCATTCGAATTTCTTCAGCTTGTTTTCACCTGCAATGTAATGAAGAATCTCAACTCCCATTGCTCCCAACTCGAATCACTTCTTCTTGCTTACTTTTGGCACCAAACATCACTCACTTGGCAAAATTTTTTTTTTCGAAATGAAGTGCATCCTTGACAAAAATTTCTTCCCAAATCACTAATCACTCCCCCACACTTAAATCTTTGTCCGTCTCGGGCAAAATAGCATCAAGAAAAATATCCCAAGCAAACAAGTCCATAGAAAAATTAGGGTTAAGATTAGCAATAAGGAAAGACAACTAGAGTAGAATGGACAAATAGATGTGGAAAGGTGAATACAATGATTAGTTCCTATAGATGTGATCCAACCATTGAAATATGATTTTGAAAGAACCTAAGCAAGTTCTAGAGTACAATGACATGTGTGTATCACAAAATAAGGCTACTCTCACTAGGTAAAAATAATCCATCTCAAATTCTCAATTAAGAATCCAAAGCCAAGTAGTACTCAAATATTCAAGATTTCATCCATGAGCTTAAACCCTAAGTTTTGACAACCAAATTTAATTTATTTTCAAAAGACTCTAAAATGCTATGGATAAAATCTAAAGGGATACTTTTATTTCTATTCATGTAAAAGTGCTAAAAACATAAGTCATGATATTTACAATGACTCTATTTATTCATGTCATGTATCTTAAGCATTTATTTCCTAAAACCATGAAAATGTACTAAGTGAAAAAACATGGTATTTACAATGAAGAATTTTATTGGAACTTAAAAGTATCTACTTGAGAAAACTTCTTGCTCACGCAACTTGAAGTATTTCTTGCAAAAAGTAAGGAAATATTATATACAAAGAAAAATGAATGCAACATTTAGTGAACTCCCCTTTCAAGTTGGGTAGATAGCGTCCTCTATGTACACATCCTCCACCTCTAGCTCCTTTAGTTCTTCAAGATACCTCTTGAGCCGGTGGCCATTAACTTTCCACACCAATCCATTAGCTTCGTCCCTAATTTCAAAAACTCCATAGGGAAAAATATTAGTTATAATGAATGGACCTTCCCACCTTGATCTCAACTTACCTCTTATCAATTTCAATCTTGACTTGTATAATAGCACTTTGTCACCAATTCGAAATTCTTTGTTCACAATGTGCTTGTCATGAAAGTTCTTAGTCTTTTCTTTGTATATCCTTGAATTCTCAAATGCTTCCAACCGGATTTCTTCAAGTTCTTGAAGTTGCAACTTCCTTTCTTCTCCCACCTTAGTAGCATCAAAATTGCAAGCTTTAACTGCCCAGTACGCCTTATGCTCAATCTCTACAGGTAAGTGGCATGATTTCCCATACACAAGTCTATAAGGTGACATTCCAATGGGTGTCTTGTAAGCGGTGCGATATGCCCATAATGCATCTTCAAGCCTTTTACTCCAATCCTTCCTATGAGGTCCCACGGTCTTTTCCAAAATTGATTTGACTTCTCTGTTCGACACCTCGGCTTGTCCATTTGTTTGGGGGTGATAAGCAGTAGAAACCTTATGTAATACCCCGTACTTATTAAGAAGAGCCTTCATGTGCTTATTGCAAAAATGGGATCCTTGGTCACTTATGATAGCTCTTGGAATTCCAAACCTGCAAAAAAATGTTTAACCTGACAAAACTAACAACCACAGATGAATCATCAGTCCTGGTGGGAATGGCCTCCACCCATTTTGAAACATAATCAACAGCCAAAAGAATGTACAAGAATCCAAAAGAAGCAGGAAATGGTCCCATAAAATCTATACCCCACACATCAAATATCTCACAAAATAAAATAGCTTGTTGAGGCATTTCATTTCTAGCACTTATGTTTCCTGTTCTTTGACATCTATCACAACATGTACAAAACCTATATGAATCTCTAAACAGGGTGGGCCAGTACAATCCACATTCTAAAATTTTTCTAGCAGTCCTTTGTGGTCCAAAATGCCCACCACATGCTGAAGAATGGAAAAAAGTGAGTACAGAATGAAACTCATGATTTGGTACACATCTCCTAATGATTTGATCACTACAAAATTTCCACAAGTAAGGATCATCCCACACATAATATTTTGCATCACTTTTAAATTTATCCTTTTGAGCTTTCGAAAAGTGTGTAGGAAAAACATGAGCTACAAGAAAATTCACTAAGTCTGCATACCAAGGTGACTCACCATGCAGCTGTAAGAGCTGCTCATCTCTGAAATCATCATCTATGGCCGTGGGATCTCCATCTCCCTCCAATCTGCTCAAGTGGTCCGCTACTAGATTCTCCTTGCCACTCCTGTCCCGTATCTCCAAGTCAAACTCCTGTAGTAGTAGCATCCATCTAATAAGCCTTGGCTTCGCATCTGGTTTCTTCAGGAGGTACTTCAGTGCTGCATGATCAGAAAACACAACAACATGAGAACACAATAAATATGATCTGAATCTATCTAAGCAAAAACAATGGAAAGAAGCTCCTTTTCAGTCGTGGTGTAGTTGGCTTGGGCGGCATCTAGGGTTTTGGAGGCATAGGAAATGACATGTGGTGCTCCATCTACCCTCTGTGCTAATACAGCTCCCACTGCAAAATTAGAAGCATCACACATTAATTCAAAAGGTAAGGTCAGTCAGGTGATGTAATAATAGGAGCTGAGGTAAGAGCCTCCCTGAGTCTATGAAAAGCTTCTTGCATTTTTCATCAAAATGGAACTCAACATCTTTCTGCAGAAGTCGTGTCAAGGGCCGAGCAATCAAGCTAAAGTCTCTAATAAATCTGCGGTAAAATCCTGCATGTCCAAGAAAAGCTCGAATATCCCGTACGCATACGGGGTAAGATAAAGAAGAAATAACACTGATTTTAGCAGGATCTACCTCAATACCTTTCTGAGAGACTATGTGTCCAAGAACTATCCCATGCTCTACCATAAAGTGGCATTTTTCAAAATTCAAAACAAGGTTAGTTTCAATGCAACGATGTAAAACCCTAGACAAGTTATTCAGACATGAATCAAAAGACGTGCCATAAACTGAAAAATCATCCATAAATACCTCCATACAGTCCTCTAGCAACTCACCGAATATACTCACCATACATCTCTGAAAAGTACCGGGTGCGTTGCAGAGTCCGAAGGGCATACGTCTATAGGCAAATGTACCAAAGGGGCAGGTGAAGGTGGTCTTCTCCTGGTCCTCTGGATCTATGCAAATCTGAAAATAGCCTGAAAATCCGTCCAAGAAACAGTAGTGTGACTTCCCTGCCAGCCTCTCAAGCATCTGATCAATGAATGGTAGAGGGAAGTGATCTTTCCTTGTGACCTTGTTGAGTTTCCTGTAATCAATGCAGACTCTCCAGGAATTCTTGACTCTGGTGGGTACTAATTCATTACTTTCATCTGCCACCACGGTCACTCCAGATTTCTTAGGCACCACATGAATAGGGCTAACCCACTGACTGTCAGAAATAGGGTAAATAATACCTGCCTGTAGAAGTTTAGTCACCTCTTTCTTTACTACATCCAAAATAAGTGGGTTGAGCCTCCTTTGTGGTTGCCTCACAGGTTTGACATTTTCCTCTAAAAAGATCCTGTGCATGCAGATAGCTGGGCTGATACCTGGTATATCTGATAGTGTCCACCCAATTGCCTTTTTGTAGTGCCTCAGGACTTGCAATAATTTCTCTTCTTGTTCTGACTCCAAATGCTGTGCAATAATAACAGGAAAAGTCTGCTCCTCTCCTAGGTATGCATACTTTAAGTGACCTGGTAATGACTTCAATTCACTCTGGTCCTCTTCAGTAGAAATAAGTGGTCCCTGGGGCTTAGTGCAATCCCCTACACTCTGAATATCAGTAAAATAGGTGATCCTTGGGGCTCTGTGCAATCCCCTACACCTAGAAAAATGTCACCAGCTGGAAGTGTGTCTGAAATGTCTTCTGTAAAATCCTCAGTATCAGCAGTCAGTACTCTCTCAGCCTCCTCTGAATCAATAGCTCCTCAGAAAAATCATCTAGAAATCCCTCAGTCTCCAACTCAGTCTGCGCCAGCTCCTCTAGAATATCCATGCTCATGATAGAGTGGTCCTCTCTTGGATGCTTCATAGTATCAAAAAGGCTGAACTGTACACCGTATCTCCTATCTCCATAGAAAGTGTCCCGGCATATACATCAATCTTCGTTCTGGCCGTCTTCAGAAAAGGCCTGCCTAAAATAAGTGGAGAATGGTGTGCCAAGTAATCTCCCTCCATATCAAAATATAGAAATCAGCAGGAAATATCAGCTCCTTTACCTTCACCAAGACATCTTCAATCATACCTGCTGGGTGGGTCTGACTCCTATCTGCTAGCTGTATCACCACGCCAGTGGCTGTAAAGGCCTATGCCAAGCATCTGAAAAACTACTTGGGCATCACATTTATAGAAGCTCCTAGATCTAACATAGCATCGTGGAATATGGTGCTCCCTATCTCACAAGAAACAGTGAATACCCCCGGATCTTCACACTTCTGAGGAATAGTGTGGATAAGTGCTGAGATGTTCTTCCCAAAGCTGACTAATTCATTTTCCTTGAGTTTCTTTTTATGAATACAAAGATCCTTCAAAAACTTAGCATATTTGGGAATCTGCTTGATCATGGTCAACAAAGGTACATTGATCTCCACCTTGCTAAATAGCTCCACTAACTCATTGAATTCCTTGGCTTTCTCTTCCTCCATTTGCTTTTTGGCATGTGTTCTCTGCTGTGGAAAGGGTAACGGAACCCTAAATTCATCAGTTTTGGCCGGAAATTGAGCTGCTGAATTCTGCTGTGCTGTCCCCTGCGTAGCAGCTGCTGTCCCATGTGTCTCGGCATCGATTTCTTCTCCGTTTGCCACCAAATTTGGAGGGTTGCTTGAGGATTGAGTTGGGAACGGGCTGGGATTGGAATCAGCTGAATTTGAACTCATTTCAGTGTGGTTTTGGGCCGGAATTTGAGAAGCTGTCTGGCTGCCTGAAAATTCTGTTCTTGGACTCTTCGGTGATGTTGTGACCTTCCCACTTCTCAAAGTTATAGCGCTCACATTCCCTTTTGGATTAGGAACAGTTTGGGAAGGAAGTTGGCTTGATCCTTGAGCTTGGTTTTGATTAATTCCACTAGCCAATTGCCCTAATTGCCTCTCGACATTTTGTTGCCAACCTTGTTGTTGTTGTTGTGTTTGCACAACTTGTTGTAGCATCTCCATCATTTGCTGTTGCTGAGCATCTGCTCCACTTGAGCTCCCATAACCTCCTTGGGTAAGCATATGGTTTCGATGGTCCCTGGAACGATGAAGTAGAAGGCTAAAATTTGATTGCTGATTTGTTGAAAGCTTGACTGTTGGGGCTGATATCAAACTGATTTGCCTGATGAAGGGTGATTAAATGGTTGATATGCATGGAAACTTTGCTGGGCTTGTGACCTTGAAAATACTGATTTGGAGCTGGAAAATTAGTGGCGAGGGCTGAAAATTCTGGCCTTGAAATCCTTGACCATAGGGCTGAAATTGCTGATTCATGGGCTGTGATGGTTGGAAATTCGATTGGTTTTGAGCTGGAAAAGCTGGGAATGATTGCCATCCTTGCTGTTGTGATAAGGTTGCAGAATTTGAGGTTCAAATGCCTGAATTGTTGCTGAAAATGTTGAGAATTAGGTTGAAACGGGGCTGAAAACTGGATTTGATGGCTGAAATTGTTGCTGATTGTTCTGAAGGTTGCGTGCTGCTGTAAGTTGGTTTGATGCTGCTGTGATGACTGATTTGAGGCTCTTGTTGCAGAAAGCATTCCCATATCTCAAGTTAGGATGATTCCTCCAACCGGGTTATAAGTGGAGGAATAGGATGTTTCTTGCTTGGAATTGTCCTCTCACTAATGCCAGCTACTGTCTCTCCTGTTGGAGATTGGGGCATGAGTCTGAAGGTGGCTCTGACTAGAACAAATGCACACACACTTGTAATTTGAGTAGAGGGTGGAGGTACTGAAGAGTAGAACTTAAGTCTGTCCACTTTCAAATCTATTTTCTTCAAAGCTGAGTGAGCTCCATCAATGCATTCTTAACCTCCTTGTTATCAGTGGAACTGCCTGAACTTCACCCACTCCTCTGGTGCTCAAGGCTCTGCCTCCAAATTGTTGGGAATTCTCAGCCATATTAGAAATTAACTCCCTAGCTTGCATTGGTGACTTGTTCACTAAGGCTCCTCCAGCTGCAGCATCTATAAGGACTCTATCCGTCTGCAGCAGTCCTTCATAGAAATATTGAATCAATAATTGCTCACTGATTTGATGCTGGGGGCAACTTGAACACAACTTGTTAAATCTTTCCCCAATAATCATACAGTGTCTCGCCCACCACTTGCTGAATCCCACAGATACTTTTTCTGATTATAGCTGTGCGGGAAGCTGGGAAATACTTCTCCAAAAATGCCTTCTTCATGGCGATCCAACTAGACACATGTCCTGTAGGCAGATAATAGAACCAGTCTTTGGCTGCTCCTGTCAATGTGAAGGGGAAAGCTCTCAGCTTGATGTCTTCTTCGAAATGCCCTGAGCTTCATAGTAGAGCACACCACATGAATTCGTGCAAGTGTCTGTTTGGATCCTCCCCAGATAAACCCTGAAATTTTGGCAACAAATTAATAAGCCCAGATCTTAACTCAAAACTTTCTCCCAGCTCTGGATATGCTATGCTGGAGTACTGAAATGCAGCGTCAGGTGCTGCAAGCTCCTTCATGGTTCTCTGGTGGTCTGCCATATCAATGCCTGAGTGAGTGCTGATATCTGAATGGAGGGATATCTGTAGTCTCAGAAAGAATGCCTGGCTCCTCCTGACTCTGAAAGTCCTCTCAATCTCAGGATCGAAATCTTCAATTCAGCACCTAGAGACCTGGTCATAAAAACAAACAAATCGCAGTAAAAGTAGATAAAAAGAAAACAAATAAAATCAAATCCAAAGATATGACAATAAGCACAGAAACAAATCAAGAATGATATGAAATAAGTGCACAAGCTAAAATCAAACAAGTCAACTAACAGTTCCCCGGCAACGGCGCCAAAAATTTGACGGCCCAAACTATGTGTCACAAAAGTAGGCCTCAAATTTAAATGTAAATGAATAAGCTGGAAACCCTTTTACAATCAAAAATATGAAATGTAATATAGGGGCCACAGGTCGTATTTTTCTCGGGGATAGTTGTCGTGCTTGATTCAAACTTGTAGTTATGCGGTCGTTTTGGGGTTTCAAATAAGTAATTTGGATTTTGGTTTTGGGATACAATCGAAAGTGAAATTGCAATTGAGAAAGAAATGAAATAAAAATAAAGAAAAGTGAACAATGGAACTAAGCAAGAG
>JAGFNQ010000242.1:388428-415142 GCA_024364735.1 Boesenbergia rotunda
TCCTGTAGTAGTAGCATCCATCTAATAAGCCTTGGCTTCGCATCTGGTTTCTTCAGGAGGTACTTCAATGCTGCATGATCAGAAAACACAACAACATGAGAACACAATAAATATGATCTGAATCTATCTAAGGCAAAAACAATGGAAAGAAGCTCCTTTTCAGTCGTGGTGTAATTGGCTTGGGCGGCATCTAGGGTTTTGGGGGCTAGGAAATGACATGTGGTGCTCCATCTACCCTCTGTGCTAATACAGCTCCCACTGCAAAATTAGAAGCCTCACACATTAATTCAAAAGGTAAGGTCCAGTCAGGTGATGTAATAATAGGAGCTGAGGTAAGAGCCTCCCTGAGTTCTATGAAAAGCTTCTTTGCATTTTTCATCGAAGTGAAACTCAACATCTTTCTGCAGAAGTCGTGTCAAGGGCCGAGCAATCAAGCTAAAGTCTCTTAATAAATCTGCGGTAAAATCCTGCATGTCCAAGAAAAGCTCGAATATCCCGTACGCATACGGGGTAAGATAAAGAAGAAATAACACTGATTTTTAGCAGGATCCTACCTCAATACCTTTCTGAGAGACTATGTGTCCAAGTACTATCCCATGCTCTACCATAAAGTGGCATTTCTCAAAATTCAAAACAAGGTTAGTCTCAATGCAACGATGTAAAACCCTAGACAAGTTATTCCAAACATGAATCAAAAGACGTGCCATAGACTGAAAAAATCATCCATAAATACCTCCATGCAGTCCTCCAGCAACTCACCGAATATACTCACCATACATCTCTGAAAAGTACCGGGTGCGTTGCAGAGTCCGAAGGGCATACGTCTGTAGGCGAATGTACCAAAGGGACAGGTGAAGGTGGTCTTCTCCTGGTCCTCTGGATCTATGCAAATCTGAAAATAGCCTGAAAATCCGTCCAAGAAACAGTAGTGTGACTTCCCTGCCAGTCTCTCAAGCATCTGATCAATGAATGGTAGAGGGAAGTGATCTTTCCTTGTGACCTTGTTGAGTTTCCTGTAATCAATGCAGACTCTCCAGGAATTCTTGACTCTGGTGGGTACTAATTCATTACATTCATCTGCCACCACGGTCACTCCAGATTTCTTAGGCACCACATGAATAGGGCTAACCCACTGACTGTCAGAAATAGGGTAAATAATACCTGCCTGTAGAAGTATAGTCACCTCTTTCTTTACTACATCCAAAATAAGTGGGTTGAGCCTCCTTTGTGGTTGCCTCACAGGTTTGACATTTTCCTCTAAAAAGATCCTGTGCATGCAGATAGCTGGGCTGATACCTGGTATATCTGATAGTGTCCACCCAATTGCCTTTTTGTAGTGCCTCAGGACTTGCAATAATTTCTCTTCTTGTTCTGACTCCAAATGCTGTGCAATAATAACAGGAAAAGTCTGCTCCTCTCCTAGGTATGCATACTTGAAGTGACCTGGTAATGGCTTCAATTCACTCTGGTCCTCTTCAGTAGAAATAAGTGGTCCCTGGGGCTTAGTGCAATCCCCTACACTCTGAATATCAGTAAAAATAGGTGATCCTTGGGGCTCTGTGCAATCCCCTACACCTAGAAAAATGTCACCAGCTGGAAGTGTGTCTGAAATGTCTTCTGTAAAATCTTCAGTATCAGCAGTCAGTACTCTCTCAGCCTCCTCTGAATCTGTAGCTCCTCCAGAAAAATCATCTAGAAATCCCTCAGCCTCCAACTCAGTCTGCGCCAGCTCCTCTAGAATGTCCATGCTCATGATAGAGTGGTCCTCTCTTGGATGCTTCATAGTATCAAAAAGACTGAACTGTACCACCGTATCTCCTATCTCCATAGAAAGTGTCCCGGCATATACATCAATCTTCGTTTTGGCCGTCTTCAGAAAAGGCCTGCCTAAAATAAGTGGAGAACGGTGTGCCAAGTAATCTCCCTCCATATCTAAAATATAGAAATCAGCAGGAAATATCAGCTCCTTTACCTTCACCAAGACATCTTCAATCATACCTGCTGGGTGGGTCTGACTCCTATCTGCTAGCTGTATCACCACGCCAGTGGGCTGTAAAGGACCTATGCCAAGCATCTGAAAAACTGACTTGGGCATCACATTTATAGAAGCTCCTAAATCTAACATGGCATCATGGAATATGGTGCTCCCTATCTCACAAGAAACGGTGAATACCCCTGGGTCTTCGCACTTCTGAGGAATAGTGTGGATAAGTGCTGAGATGTTCTTCCCAAAGCTGACCAATTCATTTTCCTTGAGTCTCTTCTTATGAATACAAAGATCCTTCAAAAACTTAGCATATTTGGGAATCTGCTTGATCATGGTCAACAAAGGTACATTGATCTCCACCTTGCTAAATAGCTCCACTAACTCATTGAATTCCTTGGCTTTCTCTTCCTCCATTGGCTTTTTGGCATGTTTTCTCTGCTGTGGAAAGGGTAAAGGAACCCTAAATTCATCAGTTTTGGCCGGAAATGGAGCTGCTGAATTCTGCTGTGCTGTCCCCTGCGTAGCAGCTGCTGTCCCATGTGTCTCGGCACTGTTTTCTTCTCTGATTTCCACCAAATTTGGAGGGTTGCTTGAGGATTGATTTGGGAACGGGCTAGGGTCAGAATCAGCTGAATTTGAACTCATTTCAGTGTGGTTTTGGGCCGGAATTGGAGAAGCTGTCCGGCTGCCTGAAAATTCTGCTCTTGGACTCTTCGGTGATGTTGTAACCTTCCCACTTCTCAAAGTTATAGCACTCACATTCCCTTTGGGATTAGGAACGGTTTGGGAAGGAGTTGGCTTGATCCTTGAGCTTGATTTTGGTTAATTCCACTAGCCAATTGCCCTAATTGCCTCTCGACATTTTGTTGCCAACCTTGTTGTTGTTGTTGTGTTTGCACAACTTGTTGTAGCATCTCCATCATTTGCTGTTGCTGAGCATCTGCTCCACTTGAGCTCCCATAACCTCCTTGGTAAGCATATGGTTTCGATGGTCCCTGGAACGATGAAGTAGAAGGCTGAAATTTTGATTGCTGATTTGGTTGAAAGCTTGACTGTTGGGGCTGATATGCAAACTGATTTGCCTGATTGAAGGGCTGATTAAATGGTTGATTTGCATGGAAACTTTGCTGGGCGTTGTGACCTTGAAAATACTGATTTGGAGCTGGAAAATTAGATGGCGAGGGCTGAAAATTCTGGCCTTGAAATCCTTGACCATAGGGCTGAAATTGCTGATTCATGGGCTGTGATGGTTGGAAATTCGATTGGTTTTGAGCTGGAAAAGCTGGGAATGAGTGCCATCCTTGCTGCCCTTGATAAGATTGCTGGAATTAAGGTTCAAATGCCTGATATTGTTGCTGAAAATATTGAGAATTAGGTTGAAACGGGGGCTGAAAACTCGGATTTGATGGCTGAAATTGTTGCTGATTGTTCTGAGATTGCTGTGACTGCTGTAGGTTCGGTTGATGCTGCTGTGAAGATTGATTTTGAGGCTCTTGTTGGCAGAAAGCATTCCCATATCTCAAGTTAGGATGATTCCTCCAACCAGGGTTATAAGTGGAGGAATATGGATTGTTTCTGGCTGGAAATTGTCCTCTCACTAATGCAGCTACCGTCTCGTCCTGTTGGAGATTGGGGCATGAGTCTGACGTGTGCTCTTGATTAGAACAAATGCCACACACACTTGTAATTTGAGTAGAGGGTGGAGGTACTGAAGGAGTAGAACTAAGTCTGTCCACTTTCAAATCTATTTTCTTCAAAGCTGAGGTGAGCTCCATCAATGCATTCTTAACCTCCTTGTTATCAGTGGGAACTGCCTGAACTTCACCCACTCCTCTGGTGCTCAAGGCTCTGCCTCCAAATTGTTGGGAATTCTCAGCCATATTAGAAATTAACTCCCTAGCTTGCTGTGGTGTTTTGTTGACCAAGGCCCCTCCAGATGCAGCATCTATAAGGACTCTATCCGTCTGCAGCAGTCCTTCATAAAAGTATTGAATCAATAATTGCTCACTGATTTGATGCTGGGGGCAACTTGAACACAACTTGTTAAATCTTTCCCAATAATCATACAGTGTCTCGCCCACCACTTGCTGAATCCCACAGATACTCTTTCTGATTATAGCTGTGCGGGAAGCTGGGAAATACTTCTCCAAAAATGTCTTCTTCATGGCGATCCAACTAGACACATGTCCTGTAGGCAGATAATAGAACCAGTCTTTGGCTGCTCCTGTCAATGTGAAGGGGAAAGCTCTCAGCTTGATGTCTTCTTCAGAAATTCCCTGAGGCTTCATAGTAGAGCACACCACATGGAATTCATGCAAGTGTCTGTTTGGATCCTCCCCAGATAAACCCTGAAATTTTGGCAACAAATTAATAAGCCCAGATCTTAACTCAAAACTTTCTCCCAGCTCTGGATATGCTATGCTGGAGTACTGAAATGCAGCGTCAGGTGTTGCAAGCTCCTTCATGGTTCTCTGGTGGTCTGCCATGTCAATGCCTGAGTGAGTGCTGATAATCTGAATAGGAGGGATATCTGTAGTCTCAGAATGAAGTGCCTGGCTCCTCCTGACTCTGAAAGTCCTCTCAATCTCAGGATCGAAATCTTCTAATTCAGCACCTAGAGACCTGGTCATAAAAACAGAACAAATCGCAGTAAAAGTAGATAAACAAGTAAACAGATAAAATCAACTCCAAAGATATGACGATAAGCACAAAAAATAAATCAAGAATGATGTGCAATAAGTGTACAAGCTAAAATCAAACAAGTCAACTAACAGTTTCCCCGGCAACGGCGCCAAAAAATTGACGAGCCCAAACTATGTGTCACGAATGTGGGCTTCAAATTTAGAATTTATAAATGAAAGCTGGAAACCCTTTTTACAATCAGAATATGAAAATGTAATATAGGGGCCACAGGTCGTATTTTCCTCAGGGATAGTTGTCGTGCTTGATTCGAACTTGTATTTGTGTCGTTTTTGAGTTTCGGGTTTCAAGTGAATAATTTGGTTTTTGGGTGTAAATAAAAGTGAAATTGCAATGGAAAAATAAAAACCTTGATTTAATGACTAAACAAGAAAATGGTACTAAAGGAAAACTCAACTAATGGAGCCCTAATTAAGCACTTACAAAATTTTTGTGGGAAATTGATTTCGATTTCAACAACTCAAAAGAAAGCCTATGCGATGAAGTAAAGCAATGATGGTGGTTTTCGGAAACAAGAAAGTTGATACAACTACTAGCATGCAAAATGTAGAACTAAAACAAACAACTCACTAAACTAGCTAAAGAGTTTTTGGAAACCAACCATTGCCAATAAAATTCATCAATGAATGACTTGTAAACTTATTGATTCAAACACAATCACTGCCACAAAAACTAGCTAAATTCGAATGCAGGAAGGGCTAAGGCAGGTGCACGCAAGGGAGAAATCCTTGCGCCAAAAACTACTTCTAAACCAAGATGAGTAATCTTTCAACTCAACTCTTCTTTTCTTTTTAAATCTGAATAATTCGATTGGGTAACAAAGACATTAGGAAAGATTAAGCAAGCTTGAGGTGAGGAATTCAGAACTAAATCAGATCTAACTAATGCAAAAGTTCAGAAATTAAGCAAACAGAAATTCAGAATTGAAGTTCCAAAATTCAGCGCATGGCTTTGATGCAAAACATGCAACAAACTTAAACTGATAGTCCTATCGAAAGGCTAAGCAACTAAGCTGAAATATCTAATGTTTATCTGACAAAAATTGCTCCAAACAGCAGCTGAAAATTACGAAACCTGATTTGGGATTTTGCAGAAGTAACAGGACACGCAAGAAGAAGTTTGGCACGCAAGGAATAGAATGGCAAACTAGCTTAAATTGAGTGCTATCTTAACTAGAGATACTATCTATCTAATGCTAGATCAAAGATTAACAACTAAACAGCTAGGAATTAACTCAGAAAGCAACAATCTGAAATAAACTCAGAACTGAACTAAATTGCAGCAAACAAGTTGGCACGCCAGAAATGTGGTTGGCACGCAAGAAATTTAGCTGAATAAACCGAAATTTAACTAAGTTAATCACTAAACAAGTTTCTATATATTCTACTTACGGAATTGAAGCTAAGTTATGGCTAACAAACTTGAAACCGTAAATTGCAATAGCTAAACAGAAGTTTCAGAACAGAACAATGCGGCAATGTAAAATTACAGCTACAAAGCATTAAAATTAATGATCTAAACTACTCCTCGATCCATCTTCAGCTCAGGTACTCCTTGGTTGTCAAGCAAGGGAGAGAATCGGACCCGCAAACTCAGCAAATCGTGGAGAAAATGCCATCCGCGATTGAGTCAAGTTCAGATTGCTTCATTTCTGAAATTTCCACTCGGAATCTTCATTTCGGCTGCATCGGTGTGCGAAAATGGATGGATGATGATCTAAGCTCTCTAGGGAACTCCTCTAGATAGCTCAGTTGGGGTGTGATCGAGCACAGCCGATCAAAAGACGCCAAGTGACCAGAACTGCGGAAACCTCTCAACAGTACTGCGAATTGAGCAAATCTGATCCAGAAACTTCACTGATGGCTTCCTCGACGACCTAGCACTAGCTCTGAATCAAGAGTCGAGGGATCACGCCTTCGGATGGAGAGAAAAACGCAAGAACACGAAGAACAAACGGAAGGGAAGACACTGTAGCGGCGAAGACGCGATAGGGAAGCTGCGGCCAAAATTTTCCTTAAGTATTCATGCATGGACGGTCCAGATTGATTTGCTTCAATCCAACGGCTGATCTTGGTCTGATTAGAGCCAAACTTTGATGATGATGATCTGGGGTCAGGATCTGCCTCGTGGTAGCTCGGATCCTCCAGATTTGCAACGGATGGTCCAGATCAAGCTAATCTTTGAATGGATGATCTAGAGCTCTCCAAGCTTGATCCAACGGTTGATTGAGCTCTGATTGTGGTGAAACCTTCAGATCTTGATCAGGGTGCTTGATCAACCCTAGTCCTAGCTCGGATGGCTTCAGATCATCCCGGATGGCTCAGATCTAGCCGCTTTCGAATCGAACGGCTCAGATTTAATCGTGATCTTGATAATCTGATCCGGGCCACTTCCAACTCGAGTTTGACCCAATATGCCCTAGATCCTTGAACCTTGATGCCTACAAAAATAGATCAAGAATTTAGTGGCCAAAATAATCCAAAAATTTGCATATTTGCAATTAAGTCCAAAATAAAGGTAAGTTCTAAACCTAGGGCAATTTCACAATTTTTGACAATAAAAACATAGATCAAACATGGATTTTAGCAGCTCAAATGATCAATAAAATGGAATCTATCACTAGGCACCTAGTGAAGGACTACTAGGCATAGAAGACCTAGCGAAGGGCTGCTAGGCACCTAGCGAAGGGCTGCTAGGGAATGAAGACCTGGCGAAGGACTGCTAGGCACCTGGCGAAGGATTGCTAGGTAATGAAGTCTTGGTCCAAAGGACTGAGCAACTTAGCTAAGCGATGACTAAGGACAGGAGTAGAGACGGGTCACGGTTTGGGCGTCTCGAGGTCCGGGAGTATCGGAAGCTAAGTAAAAGTCCACCCGAAGGACTGGGTGGCAACCGTCTCCTGAAAGGAGTAGGTGAAGGGCGAGTTCTCGGGGATAGAAACTCGTGCCGGTTCGACCTAGGGTTTCGTGCAAATTCGAAGTCCGAACCAAGTCCTTAAGGCTAACATTATATGTATCTATGCTTTGTGTTTGTGTATCTTGCAGGTATCAAGAACCGGAGGCAAAGCAGGGTAAAAAGCATGGTTGGCAGGCCTTAAGGGGGGCGCCCCCAACAAGGGGGGCGCCCCCATGCAACCAGGGCGCCCCCAGCAAGGGGGGCGCCCCCAGGTAGTACTAAACAGGCAGTAAACGTGAAGCAGGCAAAACAGGTGTCAACCGGGGCGCCCGGAGCGTCCGGGGCGCCCGGATTAGTAGCTGTTTTGCTGTTTCGAAGTCAGAACACAGGATAAGCACTCACGGGGGCGCCCGGAGCATCCGGGGCGCCCTGGTCAAAGGTCTTATCACCTGCAACGAAGTAGGCGCAAGGATAAGAGTTGACCGAGTCTTCTGGGGCGCCCCAGCGTCCGGGGCGCCCCCAGGAGGCCTATATAAGGGGCTTCGACCCCTCAGCTTCAAACACAACTTCCAAGTACTGTTCTGATCATTCCTACCGACGACAACGTGCTAGAAACGAGGCTCTACGACCGGGAGGCTCTAGGAGGAGGTGCGCGGCACTTCGGAGGTCCAGATCGGCCGAGCTTCATACTTTTTCTCGTTGGTTTGCTTTTTAATTACTGTACTTAAATTTCTATATTATTGCTTGTAATTCTGCACTGTAAGTCGGGTTTCTCCGCCTCCGGAAAGTCCGGAAAGGAGACCAATAGTGGACGGGCGTTCCCGTGCATAGGCCTTGGATGTACTGACCCTGGGGGGTCGGGAACCAAGTAAAAATCCCGCGTGTCCTTTGCTGTGTTTTTATTCGTTCTATTTATTTTCCGCTGCGCTAACACTCTAAGTCTAGAACGAAAGTTACGAAGTTTATGCGAAGTTTTCACGATCGATATTCACCCCCCCTCTATCGACGGCACCGGTCCAACAAGTGGTATCAGAGCCGAGCCGCTCTTCACCGGACTAACCGCCGACGGAGCAACGACGCCAGGAGTTGAGGGGGAGCCCAGGGGTGAATCAGGTACAATTTTTATTATGTCAAATTTTAAATTGCATATTATTTGTTTCACGTGCAGGGAGAGAGGGCACTACAAAAATCAGTGCCCTACTCGTAAGAATCGTTCGTCACCGGCGGCAAAGGAGGTACCAGCGCCAGGAAACCGAAGGGACAAAAGTCACGTACAATGATTCAAATGCAAGAAATACGGACATTACAAAAACAAGTGTCCGGCGAAAGTACGTAAGATTTACGTTCCAAAAGTTTTACAATTTTCTGCACTATCTTTAGATAATTCAGTTAATTTTTCTGATAAATTAAATTTACTGGATAGTAGATTAAATATTTTGCATGAAAGATTAGAAAATACGGATATGATTAAAATATCCAAAATTAACTATTTAATTATTAATATCAATTCAATAATTGATAAAATTAATCCTGATAATCTTTCTGATAAAATTAGTTCTGATAATTTTAATTCAGACATAATTAATCCTAAGGATAAATCCGAATTCAAATTTGAATATCTTAAGGATAAATCCGATATTAATCCTGAAAATCTCAAGATTAATTCAGAAATTAATTCTGAAAATCTTAAAGATAATCTAGAGATTAATAATATTGAAAATATATCTGAGGAGAATTCTGAGGATAATTTTGAAGATAAAATTCTCTTAGATAATAATTTAATTATAGATAATATTAAAGATTATTATAAAACTTTAACTAGTGGCCCAATTTACTCCACCTACTGTGAGGATATTGAAAAATCTAATCTTGAGGATGATATAGAACTATCTAAGATAAAGGCCATAGTTAATAAAAATTACAAAAAATCAAATAAATCAAAATTATTAGAAAAACTTGAAAAGAAAGATAAAAATGAAGAAGAAAATTTTGAAATAATGAAAATGATGAATTTAAACCCACAATTATTAATTAATCATTATAATTTAAATTAAATCTTAATTAAATATTAATTAAATTCAAATTAAATCCTAATTAAACATTAATTAAATTCAAATTAAATATTAATTAAATTCAAATTAAATCCTAATTAAACATTAATTAAATTCAAATTAAATCTTAATTAAATATTAATTAAATTCAAATTAAATCTTAATTAAATTCAAATTAAAACTTATTAAATATTAATTAAATTCAAATTAAATCTTAATTAAATATTAATTAAATTCAAATTAAATCTTAATTAAACATTAATTAAATTCAAATTAAATCTTAACTAAACATTAATTAAATTCAAATTAAATCTTAATTAAATATTAATTAAATTCAAATTAAATCTTAATTAAACATTAATTAAATTCAAATTAAAACTTAATTAAATAT
This sequence comes from Boesenbergia rotunda, assembly GCA_024364735.1. Lineage (NCBI taxonomy): Eukaryota > Viridiplantae > Streptophyta > Magnoliopsida > Zingiberales > Zingiberaceae > Boesenbergia > Boesenbergia rotunda. Next base: position 398,453 of record JAGFNQ010000242.1, read on the forward strand.
TATTTAAATTCAAATTAAATCTTAATTAAATATTATTTAAATTCAAATTAAATCTTAATTAAATATTAATTAAATTCAAATTAAATATTAATTAAATTCAAATTAAATCTTAATTAAATCAATTTATTTCAAATTAAATTCAAAGTAAAATTAAGTTGAATTCAAATTAAAACTTCAATTTAATTAACTTTAATCCTAATTTCTAATTAATTCAACCTCAATTAATTCGTAATTAACCTGAATCCAACTAAAATCTTAAATAACTTAAACTCAAACTAAAATAAAATTTTACCCAAAGTGTAACAATTAAAATTAATAACATTAAATATGTCAAAGTGGGTTGACATATTCGCGGGTTCACTCGACATGTATCAAATCGGGAATTTGATACATTTTAGAAACTTAAATAAAATTAATTATTTGACTTGTTTAACTCATGCATAACTGCCATGACATGTTTTTGCTATTTTTTTAAATATATGACATGTCATATTTAAATTTTATGCATAATTTAGAACGGCTATAGGAAAAAGAATAATTGAAACTTGATCAACCTAGTATTGGGTGGAGGTGAGATGATAGTACGTTAAGGAAGCCATCTTGGCGGAACTAGCCGAAGCTACCGATTCAAAACTCAAACTAGTTAGACCAGAATTTTTCAAAAAGTGATTTTGAAAATGAAATTTCATTAAAAGGCTTTGTCAAGGAAAGGGTTGATGATCCAATAAGGCTACGGCCAAAGAATGTTAGTGATATGAGAGAAGTGTCCTAAGGCAATCGCCTTATGATTGTAAACATTTATTTTAATAAATGATAATTCACTATTTGAGTATACATGTTTGTGTATTTGATTAGGATCTTAAACTCATCTACTGAATGTCCACAATACAACTCACAGCATAAGAGAATTTGTGATGGGATCACAACTAGTGATTATCTCTAAATGTGCAAATGTGAAGTATTGAAAATATCCCTAGTCGATGAATTGATAAAAACGGACACTATCAATTCTGTTGAGACTAGCATGGGTTATTCTCTATTCAGCTGATTCTCACTGGCTGGTGACATTGGGATGTCCGGAGATAAACATGGATGCTAGTTAAGGGAACTAGTTCATTGGAGTGACTAGCTGTAAGACTTCATATGGGAATCTACATGTAGATATGTCAATGAAGTTCTTACTGCAGCTTAAGTGCGATGTTCCTTTGACTTGCAGTGTTCAAGTTATCTTGGTCATGGAGACTTATACTTTAACATCTTAAGCAAGCATCTCCAAGGAGGTGTGGACCCAGGATGATTGGGTATAAGCCGAAGTGCCCGAAGATGTTTGAACAGCCTACAAAGGATTCACCACTCCTTGCGAGGAGATGTATACCCAGGCATATCGTCGGATTGTTACTCAAAAATCTCTGGCCAGAGTATATCATGTTTAGAGTGCGAGTCTCTTAAATACATGAGAGTAATTAGAAATCCAAAGGACGAGAAAGACACTACTTGGGCTAGGTGTGACGTAGTCAGCCTAGTGGGGACTGACACCATAGACCGTGTCCTGAACCAAGTGGGTATAAGGTGGTGAAGGGAATGAGGCACGATTCATTAGAGCTGCTGAAGGATTTCAGAATAATTTCTTCTGAGGTCAAACCGTTGATCTTTCGATTAATTGGGGATCATGATGTACTACTAGGTGCCACTCATGATCGTTCTATAATTAGTTGATTATAGACGGCCAACATAAATCGAAAGCCTATTTAGTCACACGCACTACGAGTAATCCGAGGGATTTAAAACGAGTTGAAAATTGGATTTTCCGATCAAGAGAAATAAATCGAATCTGAGTTAATCAGAGGCGCAATGGAAGCTAAAAATGGCTAAGTCTTTTAAAGGCTTTTTGGGCGAATTAAATGAGTTAAATTCGCGTTGGTTCGGCTCGGTTTGGGCCGGCCAAAGAGGGTGCCAACCCTCCTTGGTTGGCCGGCCATTAAGAGGGAGAAAAACCAATTTAATTGGTTTAATTAATAAAATAAATCTAGTGCGATTTATTTTATAAATTATGGATAAATAAATTTGTATAAATAAATTTATATAAATAAATTTGTAGAAATTTATTCTTTTTATGGAAGTTAAAATAATCCATGAATTGGTTTATTTTAATTTTATAAAATCGATTATGAATTGATTTTTCCATAATAAGAAAGTTTATAAATTTCTTATAAAATTTATTCCATAATTTAAAGAGAAGAAGAATTTGTTTTATTATAAATTAGTTATAATAAGACTCGGCTTAAACGGAATAATTAATAAGAGAATTTATAAGATAAATTTCTTATAACTAATTCCGTTAATTCCGTTAAGAGAGAGACTTAGCAAAGGAGTTGCTACTATATAAAGGAACCAAAGGCAAGCCCTTATGACGAATTACTAATTGAGATTAGTAACTTCCTCTCTCCCTCTCTCTTATTCTCTTCTCCCTCTCCTTTCCCTTAGGGCCGGCGCCCTTCTTGGAGAATTAGGGCCGGCTCCCACCTTCCTTGCTAGGGTCGGCGCACCCTATCAACACCAAGCAAGGTTGCCGTGAGCTTCAAGAAGAAGGAGAAACGAAACAAGAAGAAGAAGAAGCAGATAGCGACTCCTCTCTTCCCGGAATTCGATTCCGTTTTCTTGGTGGTTAGTTTCCCTTTCCTCTCTTGATCTTTCTTGTTGTGCCTATAGAGAATCTAGTAGTTTTCGTCGGCACAAAACTCGTGACTTTGCGAAGTCATCCCGAAGAGAACTCGGCGTGGACGCAAATAGAGGCGGAGCTTCCAAGGGACGCTACGGTTGGATCTCGTCCCTTACTTCGAGTTACGAGAGGTATAATGTAAATTAGTTTACTTTTCCGTAAAGTTTTAATTTATGATTATGTCAACACATCATAAGGTTGCATGCTAGATACGTGGTTAAAATAATTTAGGAAATTATTTTATGCTAATTCTTCCGCTGCACATAAAAATTTAAAATTTTACGAACCCGTATCCTTGTCGACATGCACCCGGTCCCAACAAAGAAGGCCTAGTGCCTCGCCAAGACCTGGAAGCCAATTTTTGAAATTCAAATTCAAGTTACTTCGTGTCAAATTCAAATCTAACACAAGCTTCAATTAAATCTTAGAATTAAAAATAAGTTAAGAAAAATGATTCAAGCATCTCACAATATACCTATAAGGCAACTATGCTTGTTGTATTGATACATCTAAAATGGGTGAGATGTTAAGGACTAATAAATTGAAAAATATTTTTCAAAATTGCTTTTCAAAATCATTAGAATATTTTCCTAAAAATATATGTTTAAAATAGTGTTTAAACATAATAATGTGTTTATGGAATTCATGCTTGTCTGATTGAATATACATATTATATGTTTTCAAAAATATATCTTTCAAAAATTGTTTGACTCACGCAATTAGACACAAGCCTCTTAGGACAACACTAAAGTTCCTTAAGGCACTTAGATTGAGTCAAACGGTATCGGGTACAGGGGGAGTGCTTTTCGTTTTTTTTTCGATTTTTCGAAAACTGAGCTTTAAACATTATTACTTATGTTTTTCGAAAACTATGTGGGATAAATTACCCTAAGTATGTTCCAAAATTTCAAAAATACATTCTAAAAATGTGCTTTATCTTGTTTGATTTTGATAAACCCTAAAGACACAGAGGAAGGTCCACTTCTTGATCTAAAAGGACTCCTAAGACGTGTCAGATTTAGGGGGAGTCTGAGTCAACTTTCTGACAAGTTTTAAATTATTTTATTCTTTTGATCTGAACTAACCTTAAAACTCAGAGGAAGAGTACTTGTGGTCAACAAGCTTCCCAGGACTGGGTCAAATTTAGGGGGAGGTCAAATTAAAAGAATTATTGAAAATTTCAAATGTTTTCATGCGCGGTATTTTCAAATCCTGTTGAAAACATAAGTATTCTTTCAAAATAGTATCAATTTTCAAAAAAAAAATTACTATTATTTTCAAAAATTCATCTGGTTTTTTTTAATTTGAAATAATATCTTGAGTTTGGAAAATCTTCCAGGACACTTAGAAAAATATCCTTGTAGTCAACAAGGTTTCCTATGATTGTGTCAGACTGGAAGATAAACCAAATCAAGTATTATCACTTTAAAATCTTTACATTTTTTCAAAATTAACTTACATCCTATTATTCTGTGACTCATGAAATTTTTTATAATATTTACTTGGGTTGGAAAACTTCCAGGACACCTAAGAAAATGTCCTTGTAGTCAACAAGGGTTCCCAGGAAAGTGTCAGACTGGAAAATTAACCAAGTGAAGTCAAATACTATGTTTACAAAAGTACTTATGTCTTTCAAAGCCAAATATTATTTCAAAAGTACTATCATTTTTTTTCAAAATTCTATTAATATTTACTTGACCTTGAAAAATATTATGTTTCATAAAACACTTATTTTCGAAAAACAGTTAGTACTTGCAAAATAGACATAACATTTATATTTTCCAAAATAACATTCTTTCAAAAGTTATGCATTTTCCAAAAGTACTTAATTATTCAAAAATTCAATATATTTTCAAGGGTACTTATATTTTTCAAAAATTACATAATTTTTGCAATATATTATTCAAAATACAATGCTTTCAAAAATTTTACACTAAGTATTTTCAAAAAGAACCAAAGGTTTTTAATGTTGGTGCAAGTATTTTATTTTTTGATGTATGACAAAGGGGGAGAGATGTGCGCTTAAGTTAGAAAAATTTTCTCCCAAAGATAAAAAATGTAGTTTCAAAACTTTTTTCATTTTTTTCCAAGGATAGTATTAGCCCCTTAAACCAATCTAACTTAAGTTATTGTCAAACATCAAAAAGGGGGAGATTGTTGGTGCAAGTTGCATCAATGATATTTCTCTTTAAGTGTTTTAATGTTTGACAATACACTTAAGTCAGTGATACAATGAATAGACAAAGGGGAGCAAAAGTGAAGTAACCTTAGTTGAAGAAAAGTCCTAGTTAATCTAGGCATCGGAACCCTAAAGACCTAGCAAAGGGCTGCTAGGCACCTAGCGAAGGGCTGCTAGGTATCGAAACCTTAAGACCTAACGAAGGGCTGTTAGGAGGCCTATATAAGGGGCTTCGACCCCTCAGCTTCAAACACAACTTCCAAGTACTGTTCTGATCATTCTGACCGACGACAACGTGCTAGAAACGAGGCTCTACGACCGGGAGGCTCCAGGAGGAGGTGCGCGGCACTTCGGAGGTCCAGATCGGCCGAGCTTCATACTTTTTCTCGTTGGTTTGCTTTTTAATTACTGTACTTAAATTTCTATATTATTGCTTGTAATTCTGCACTGTAAGTCGGGTTTCTCCGCCTCCGGAAAGTCCGGAAAGGAGACTAATAGTGGACGGGCGTTCCCGTGCATAGGCCTTGGATGTACTGACCCTGGGGGGTCGGGAACCAAGTAAAAATCCCGCGTGTCCTTTGCTGTGTTTTTATTCGTTCTATTTATTTTCCGCTGCGCTAACACTCTAAGTCTAGAACGAAAGTTACGAAGTTTCTACGAAGTTTTCACGATCGATATTCACCCCCCCCTCTATCGACGGCACCGGTCCAACAGTTACTCCTTCCATTTTGGATCCAATAAAGTTATTTTACATTATGAATCTACTATTATTGGTTATGATGTCAAGTTGAATGGTATGTATATGTTGAATCTTGATCCTCTTTCTATTGAAACTCGTCATACCAATGTTAATAATGTTGTTGGGCAAAAACGTGAAAAAGCCATTGAAAACTCTTCTATGTTGTGGCATAAGAGATTGAGACATATATCTCGAGAACGGATGGAGAGACTGATCAAGGAGAATATTCTTCATAGTGTGGACTTCTCAGATTTTGACACTTGTGTTGATTGTGTGAAAGGGAAGCTTGCTGCTGGAGTTAGAAAGAATAGAGTTGTTAGAAGTGATGGGATACTGCAGTTGATTTATACAGATATCTGTGGGCCAATTACTCCCATTGCTTTGGGAGGATATAAATATTTCATTACTTTTATTGATGATTTTTCAAGGTTTGGCTGGATTGATTTGTTGCGTGAAAAATCAGACTCTTTAGATGCTTTTAAGACTTTTAAAGCTGTCGTTGAGTTGAAATTTGGCACACAGGTTAAGAGTGTTAGATCTGATAGAGGTGGCGAATTCTATGGAAGGTATGATGAAACTGGCAGGAATCCTGGTCCCTTTGCAAGGTTTTTACAGGATTGTGGTATTGAGACACAGTATACTATGCCTGGCACTCCGCAGCAAAATGGTGTTGCTGAAAGGCGAAATCGCACTCTCATGGAGATAGTTAGATGTATGCTTAGCCATTCAAGTCTTTCTGATTTTCTATGGGGAGAGGCCTTAAGGACAACAGCTTATATTTTAAATCATGTGCCAAGTAAGTCAGTTCCAAGGACCCCATATGAACTTATGACAGGGATAAGGCCTACTTTGAAGCATTTTCGTGTCTGGGGCTGTAAGGCAGAAGTCAAGGTCTACAATCCAGAAATAAAGAAGCTTGATCCTAAGACGATTAGTGGATTTTTTGTAGGATATTGTGTTGGATCTAGGGGTTCTAGATTTTATTGTCCAACTCATACCACTAGAGTTGTTGAATCTGAACGTGCTATCTATTTTGAAAGCGATTTAGAACATGTTGCAACTCAGGAGCCACGTGTAGTTAACTTCAGAGAAGAGTATGTTAATATTCCTGTACCTATTACTTCTTTGCTCGAATCTATGCCAGTCATTACCACTCATGATGAAGCCACGAATCCCATTATTGATACTAATGTTGATATGCATGTTGACTATGATGTTCAGAATCCTGATGTTATTATGCCTAATGTTGATATGCATGCTGACAATGATGTTCAGAACCCTGATGTTACTATGCCTCAATTGAGGCGATCTCAACGTGTTCCCACGTCTACTGGGTCTACTAGGTTCAAGGATTATGTTGTTTATTTGCAGGAACATGAGTTTACATGTGTTGAGGATTCTGACCCTATTACTTCCATGAAGCCATTTCTGACTCTCATAGTTCACAGTGGCTGGTTGCTATGGAAGATGAATTAGCTTCTATGCGAAAGAATGATGTTTGGGATTTGGTGGTATTGCCCGAAGGTTGCAAATCTGTTGGTTGTAAATGGGTATTTAAGACCAAACGTGATGCTAAAGGAGAGATAGAGAGGTACAAGGCCAGACTTGTTGCTAAAGGGTATAACCAAAGAGAGGGCATAGATTATAAAGAGACGTTTTCTCCTGTCTCTACTAAAGACTCTTTTCGTGTTGTGATGGCCTTAGTTGCTCATTTTGATTTAGAGCTTCATCAAATGGATGTTAAGACAACATTCTTGAATGGTGATTTATTTGAGGATGTCTATATGGATTAACCTGATGGTTTTGTTGAAAGTGGTAAGGAGCACATGGTTTGCAAATTGAAAAGATCTATTTATGGTTTAAAACAAGCTTCTAGACAGTGGTACTTAAAGTTTGATCATATTATAAGTTCTCTTGGTTTTGAAGAAAATACAGTTAATCAGTGCATTTATCTAAAAAAGAGTGGGAGAAAATTTATTATTCTTGTTCTTTATGTTGATGACATCCTTTTGGCTAGTAATGATATGAGTTTTCTGAATGAGACTAAACAGATGCTTACGACTCATTTTGATATGAAAGACCTTGGTGATGCATTTTTTATTTTGGGTATTGAGATTCATCGTGATAGATGTCGTGGTATCCTTGGTTTGTCTCAACAAGGATATATTGATAGAATTCTGAACCGGTTCAATATGCAATCTTGTAAGCACTGTGTTGCACCAATTCAAAAGGGTGAGAAATTGTCTAATGATCAGTGTCCTCAAACTGAAAGCGAAATGACAAATATGAAGAAAATTCCATATTCTTCCGCTGTTGGCAGCCTTATGTATGCTCAAGTTTGTACACGTCCTGATATTGCTTTTGTTGTTGGTGTACTTGGGAGATATTTAAGTAAACCTGGTGTGGCACATTGGCAGGCCGTAAAACGTGTTTTGAGGTATCTAAAAGGTACCAAAACTTACATGATCACATATAGGAGATCAAATCATCTTGAGGTCACAGGTTATTCTGATTCTGATTATGGTGGTTGCCCAGATGATCATAAGTCCACTTCGGTTATGTATTCATGTTAGCTGGAGGAGCTATTTCTTGGAAGAGTGTTAAACAGACTCTTACAGCTACATCAACCATGGAAGCAGAGTATATAGCTTGTTATGAGGCCACACGTCAAGCGATATGGTTGAGAAACTTTATTTCTGAGTTTGATTTTGTGGAGAGTATCTCTAGACCTCTTACTATATATTGTGATAACTCTGCTGTTGTGAGTTTCTCTCATAATAATAAGAGCTCAAAGAGGACAAAACACTTTGAGACAAAGTTTATGTTTGTAAGAGAGAAGATCCAAGAGTTTAAAACTATTGTCAAGCATATCCCTACAGAGCTAAATGTTGCTGATCCCCTAACAAAAGGCATAACTGTTAAAGCCTTTGTTGACCATGTGACCCGTATGGGTGTAGTGAGGTCTTTTGATATTTTGGATTAGTAGGAGTTTATGTTTATATTTTGTTATGACTTCATACTCGTAATATTTGAGACATTGTTCAAATAAATAGCTATTGTTGCTAGTTTTTATTTGCCATATGATTATTCTGTACAGTTCTTTATTATTATAATTATTGTTGTGTGTGTGTGTGTATATATACATATATATATATTGTGATGGCATATTATGGAGATATTTTGGACCCAGTCTCAATCTTGTTGTTATCATATGACATCTTGGGCAGATGCTTGGGCCGTTTGTTGGGAATAGCACTTTTGTTCAAATTTGACATGTCATTTTGTTGTGCTTTCTCATTTATTCATATTCCACTTTGCTGTTGGGTCACTGGATACAAGTGTCGTGCGATGCATGATATCATTATTCCTTCGAGTGTAATTTTCTGCATTGTTGGGATGCTTGTAGTTCCATTTTGGACCTTTTCTTTCGTGGTTGTGTTGGCTTATTTTGGCATCTTGTTGTGGCCACATATTATTGATTAATCTGGTATATCATAATGAACTTATTTATGTTGTCCAAGTGGAAGAATGTTGGATATTTTATGTCGTTGACTAGCATAAATAATTTAGTTATAATTTTAATTATATTCAAGATTAATTAGATGCCAAATTATGTGGATATGGTGTTGTTTGGTTAATTTTATTGGGCTTAGCTATAATGGGCAGGCTTGGCCCAATTTTCCTAATATGCAGAGGCCCCTACTCCTAACCCTAATATAAAGTGGTCGTTGCCCCATTGAGAGGACACGGTTTTTTTTCTTTTATGATTGACGGGGTGATAGGAGGAGTTACTCTCTACTGCTTGTCTTCCGCTCCAGGAAATCATGAATTCGATGGTGTCTTTCGCTCCAGGTAATTCTAGCACCTAATTATATCTATTGCATTTATCTATCATTTGTCGTATTTAGAATTGGATTTCGATCTATCGTCAAAACATTGGATTCCGATTTGTGATATTAGGTCTTCAAAATTCTCCAGTCCAATTAACTTCCCCGATCTCTCTCGTCTCTCTCTCTCTCACACACACACATGACACATGTATGAAGGATTGTCGGTTCTCACATGATGGATTAAGGGGGCGCTTGGTATACATTCGGCAATGAGAATGATAATGAGTTTTGATTGAGGGGTTTATGAGTTTGGTGATAACCTAGTGGGGGCTAGGTTATAAAATCATGGGTATCATATCCATATTTTGATTCCGATCCCGTATACCAAGCATCATAAATGGGAATGAAATATATTTCATTCTCATTCCTGACGTCTAAACCCGCTTATCAAGCGCCCCCTAATAGTAGCGCATGAAATATTACCATCACGAGATCTGGGAGTTAAATCCTGATGAAATCAAATGTCTGTCATCCCTTATGTGCGATTTACTGTCTAGATTAGTAACCATCATGATTTACATCCACCATATTAACTCTGAGATGAATTGGAATGACGGAGTCAGGAATGGCAACTCACTAAGGCTAAAATGTCATCGAATGTTTCTCCGGACTAAAGGTCTTTCTTTTGATTTAAAAAAAATTCAAAATAAGTGGTCCAAATAGGTAAAATAGTGACGTAAAGAGGAAAAATTAATGTAAGTTTTTGTTTGACCCTAGACTATAGCCTGGGTAAGCCCAAGTTTGGCTCCGCCCTTGGACGGAAGCACTGGACGAGCGAATTTTAGCCACCATATATAGAGGACCGTCGTCTCTCAGTCCAAGTGTAAATCCGTCTCTTACAATAATCCTGCATGGATTAAGTGGCCGGCGATGTATTTTAGTGACGAAATCTATCCCATAATTCATAATAGTAACGTGTAAATATCAACTGTGTCAACTCAGCCATGGCTGATCCTACTTATGACTTATATCACAAATAAATAAATAAATAAATAAAGCTCAGTTCCTCTTCTCAAACGCGTGATATCAACTCTGGGCCAAGCATTGTTAATGTAACATCAGATCTGGATCGTAATGGATGACTCTTTCCTTCGCATAATAAAGGGAATTGACAAATAAAGTTTTTTTTAAAAAGGTAGTACTAACTTGATTCCTGGAGAACAGGTCTAACATACCGTAATTACCTAAGGAAAATTAAGTTGGAGTGATAATTTATTTTGTTTTGAGAATCAATCGGAACGCCTGAATTGGTCTTTTCCAGTTCATTTTGAAGTTTATGCACATATCCCCTCTATGATTCTTGTGCAAACAAAGAAGCACCCGTTAAGGCAACTCAGTCGCTATATGCAAGAAAAATTTCAAGAAGGCATTGTAATTACAACGATACGGATTCATCATTCCCTCCAAAATATAATTTGACGATCGAAAATTATCGATAGAGTCCGAGCAACAATTAAACATGTACATATTGACTACCACGTTATTCTTTAAGATTTGTTTTTTTTTGGAACGTTCCAGAGCTCTATTTGGGCACAATTGCAATTAGAGTTTTTCTGTTTATTTATTTTACAAGGTTCTGAGAATCGAATCGGTCGGAGCAAGAGTTCAGAGGTTCAACCGGTTTAACCGGAGGTCCAACCAGGATATAACCGGTATATAATAAAGCATGTATTTATATAAATATATGAAACTAACAATTTATCCAATTACTTTCTTCAAGATTAAATTAACTAGGTCGAGCATGTGATATATTTTTGTCAGCAACTCAGTACGGTATTCTTGAAAAAAAAATTTATTTCAAAAAAAAAAATCAAGTTTAAAACCATTGGATTCAAGAAATCTAGATACGAATTGAAGAATCTTATTAGAAGTTAAAACTATATCACAATAGCATTTGTTTACCCATAAACACTTAAACAGGGAAAAATTACACTTCCAAATATGTCATATAATGACATATTGCTGTCTTCATATGCCAGCACGACGACACAACGAGATTGGAGACGGGACGAGGCTAGCGGCAGCGAGGTGAGGCTAGCGGAGAGAGGGTGGTGCGGCGAGGCTGGTAGAGGTAGAACGACGCGGCGAGAGGCTAGCGACGGTAACTTTCTTGCAAGCAAACAGCAGGTTTGTTCGTTTGGGACATTGGGTGAAAGCAAACTAGGTTTTTGACATTTTATTTTTCAATTTTCATTTTCAATAAGAAAGCAAAAATACAAAAAGCAAAAAAATCAAAAAAATCAAAAATAAAATAAACCAAACTGATTTGACTGATTTGTCCGGTTCACCGGTTCCCCATCGATTCAGAACGGTTCGCATCCGGTTCTTGAGTAGCCGATTTTCAGAGTCAACTCGGACCGAAATTCTGACCGATTTCTGGTTCAAGTGATCCGACCAACCGATCCGGTCCGGTTTTCAGAACACTGTTATTTTAAGAATTTGAAGATTGATTTAGTTTTATTGAAGCATGTAGTTCATAAGTTTTATTTTAAGATTGATAAGAATCTCATTAGAAATTAGAAGATATACAAACTGTAAGCTGGGGCGAAAATAATTGATGCAAACGCTTGTATTCCCAAGTTTCCCAGAATATAGCTGTGCATTATAGAGAACTATCTAGCCCTCTGGTTAGTCTTGAATCATTTTAAACAATTACAGAGATTATTGAAATATATCTACATGTGAAAAGTGAAAGCAACAGGAAAAACTGATCCAATCCAAATACTGGGAAATGTATGACCGATTTGAAGTTTAATCAGATTCACCGTGCATGAAAATATCTCAAGATGATGAATGTTTGTTTCCTGGTCAGCCAGCATGGAGTTCAATTCATGCCTCATAAGTTGATGCGAGGTGCTAGATAGAAATTGTTCTTACTAAAGATGAAGAAAAGGCCTACCTTATCCCACCACTTCTGTCATTTTGAAAGAACAAGATGAACAGGAAATGATTATCTCATACACATCAAACTATAAAAGCCCTCTAGGTGACTAAAATGTTTGTTAGACATCTACGTTGTATATCACTGAGAATGAAAACATGGAGTATGATGAACTTATTGACTTCGTTATATCACAGACCCGTAAATCCAAGCCCAGAGAGCTTAACAAGCCATCTCTTGATGGGAGGGTTACAGTTGCAGCGATTCGAGGCCCTACAGAAAGGCAAGGCATTTCTTCCACCAAGGAATTGTTATCGTATTGAGAAGCACTGGGGCATGTGTTCCTGCGGTGGAAATTATACACAAGTCAAGCAGGCATTTAGGATAGGGAGAATGAACTGTTCTAGTTAAGTGTTTAGTCCTAACCGAGTATATTACATTCTGACCGTAACTTGTCCGCTTCTCCTGTTGCAGTAACAGCAAAACAAATCTTTTTTCAGTAGCCAACCTGCACGATTATCCAGAGCACTGGAAACTAGTTGCAAAAGAATCAGATGTGCCGGGAGCATAGGAAATCCGAGGAAGCTAGGAGCTGGAGTTTGAGTTCAATTCGACATGAACTAACCTCTCCAAATCCTGCAGCTGCCTCAGTTCAGTTTGCCTGCGATTCTCCTGCCAGTTTGTCATCATATTATCAAACTCAGATTGTGCTGGCAGGCGCAGGCATGCCCTGGCCCCTTATCGGGGCCGGGCCAATCCAAACCTTGAGTCAGGTTGCTGCAGATGAGCCTGAAAGAAAAACCAGCAGCGCTTGATAAGATATCAAAAATAAATGGAATTACAAAAGGTAGATTCAAAATGTCAAGACTCAGCTCCACATAAATGCAGCAACTGGTTTCATGTAAATGTCACGTACAGTCAAAACGGGAAGAAACATTTAAAAGTATGATCAGAAATTAACCCATTGTACAAACTACGATTACACAATCAATTTTTAGCCATTAAATTAACAAATTCATCAATGAACAAAACAAGTATACCAATTGAGATAAGTTTTTCATAGCCCTAGTTACGCCACGATAGATCTGATGTGACCAAAAAGTAAAGAAGATAAAAGGCAAGAAGAAAAGAGCAAGTTCAAGTGTACCTGAGTGAATGTTTGAACAGGGCCATTACCATGAGGGAAAGACATTCCCGGATGTGAAGGCACAGAATATTGTGATGAGTTAATGTACAGAGGTGCAGTAGAGTGACCTCGAACATGGTTGGAAGTATAGGCTGGCATCATGCCTTCAGGAGGGCCATACTTTACCATACTATGCACTGCAGGTGATACCTGAGGTCCAAGTAGATGTGAAGGGATGAGCCGGGCTTGGTGGTCCAGAGGAGCTTGCGCTAGGTGGCCAGATCCTAGTTGTGGGAATTCTGTATTGTAGTTAACGGCAGGGGCATACAGTGGCCGGACAGTATATGGTCCATTGAATCCAAAACCAGGGTCAAACCTTTGCATATACCTGAAAATAGACAGTATAAGAAAAATTTGGAAACACTTTTAACTTCTCTTGCTCATTTGGAAGTAAATGAAGGAATTCAATTCTACTTGATTCCTCTATTTTACTTCAGTCTAAATCAAGTGAGAATAAAGTGTGTACACATCTAATAAACACAAATAACTGATATTTTCTCTCCTTTTGGTTCCATTGAAGCAAACAAGATGGTGAAATAGAGTGGAAATCATAATTCTAAAAATCAGTATCTAGATCAGGATCAGCTGGGCCAAATATCTCAGTATTAGTTGAAAACTACAATTCCTATATCATAGGGGAAGGAAGACAAATAAAGTTGAAACATCTAATAAACACAAATCAAGGATATGATTTACTTTGATTCCATCGAAGTAAACAAGATGAATCACAAATGAAATAGTGCAGTAATCATAGTTTCCGAAATCATAGGATGCAAAGCCAAAAATCTTGGTATTATTCATATTGCTACATTTAACAATGATATTGTTTTGGAACAATGTATTTAATGTTATAATATTTTTAATTTTGTTTTATATATTTTCACTTCAATTTATTTTAATGACTTTCCTTTTTGTATACCGCAGAAATTCTTATGTAGCTAGACACATGCATATAAACACTTTATTATTATGATATTAGTGTAAACCTAAGCAACACGCAAGAAAATAAATAAATATTATTAAACATAAAATTAACTTATACATGTTTATGGTCTAAAAAATATGAGACATAAAGAAGTGAGAGGCGCGGGTAATTAAAAAAATAAAATCAATTTGTATCTTTCTAATATTATAAGATTAGAGTTGAAAGGAGACCAAGCAATACATCTTAGAATTAATGATATCACAGACGAACATTTTATTTGATGGCATCAATAAGTAAATAATATTTTAAATTACAGTTGAAAGGAGACCAAGCTATTCCCCATCCAGTTCTAACTCTCCTTACCTCTAACCTACCACTCTTCCCATACACTAACACCTCTCTCTAGATCAAAATTCACAGTTTGCTTCCATGGTGCTTCTTGGCGGCAAGATGGCAACTACTAACAAGCAGAATGCCCCCCTAAAACAAGCTACTAACTGTGTCTCATCCCTTCTGCTACATCTCTCTTTCGTCCTTTTCAAATAACATAAGAGTTTTGACAAATAAATCAAATCCTCTCATCTCTCATTGATCCACCTTTGCTTTCTATCTTTAGTGGTTTATCTTGTTCAATTTTAAATTTGGCTGATTTTGTGCCAAGTGCCAACCAAAGTTTGTATCCACTTCTCAAAGGCATTAGCCATTCCAACCTAAATCAACCGATCCGAACTGATTTTGAAAACAATGGTGGAAATTAAATAACATAAGACATTTCTATTTTTTTCTCTTCACTTGGACCACTTCATTTTCTTCCTTCCTTCCAAGAAAAAAAAATGCATTATGCCAAGAAGTTAAGCCTAAATTATAATAAAGATTGCAGGTGAAGTGGTAATCACACTCAGTGATTTGGGTGGCAGAACCAGGATATATGAGTTTGATGATTACTACTAAGAGGGGTAAAATTGAATTAAATTTTTTAATGAAGTATAAAATATTTCTTTGGGCATATTTTTTTCTTGTTTTGATATTTTAAAAAGTTGTTAGGAAAACATCTTGCTTACTGGGAATATATTTCAAAAAATAAAATAAAGTACCACTCAAGACCAATAGAGAAGATACAGATCAAGGGCTGGCCAAGCAAACACAGTTAAATTTCAAAACAAAATATTAGAGATGGTATCGTTTTCTTACAGCTAAGCAGCAGGCGATGGTTTTATAATGGCAATGAAAATAATTATGAATTTTCAAATGAATATTAATGATGGTCAAGACTGACTGAGGTTAGTAAAAAAAAGCAAAAAGTGTCAATCCATACTAGCTTCACCCAGTATATTATTACTTTGAACCTTGACCTATGTAAAAGAGGTACGGTTGGTTCCAAGCCCTGCCAAGTGTACACCATGGATGTGTATAGCAATGTGTTTAATGGTAATCATCAGATTGTTTAACCTTAAAACAAAAGAGTTACCTGTCATAATTCCTAGCATAGTCAGGATCCTTACTATCCACATCACGATCACGGAATATGGCAACTTTATTGTTCACCTTAGGTTTACTAACAAAAGGCTCTTTCTCTACCTTAGTCCTGCTTACTCTGCTGCTACTTGAAGTGGAATCGTTAGAACTCCGTCAAGATAATTCCCAGATCCTTCAATCACAGATTTTTTATCTGGCCTTACAGGTAAAAAGCTGTCATGAAGATTATCTGGTAACTTTACTTTGTCTCTTGACCAGACCCTGTACTAATGATGCTCTCGTTGCTATTGAACATCCGTGCACGTGCTCGGTTATAGTCTTCTTTTCTTTCTTCAACACTTTTTTGGTAATTAGTCCTAGACAACTGGGTATTTGCATTTCTCATATTTTGTGAATGCTTCATAGGCCTTTGCTTGATTGCAACTTTAAGCAGGACAATCATTATCTTCTTGTGGCAGATTGACAGGAAATATCAGCAAGACGAACAGGAGGTAGCCTGCAGTTGATAGAAATTTACAAAGCAAAATTCGAGAACCAATCCATCTGGCATGCTATTGTCAGGTCTGGCGATGGATTGCAGGTAATAATGTTGAGCAACACGGTGTGCTGCTAATCTTAGGTAAGAGTTTGGGGAGTTCCTGAAATTCCAGTTGCTGCTGAGTAGGATCACGGAGGAACTTCTCAACATCTTGTTC
>JAGFNQ010000243.1:0-152500 GCA_024364735.1 Boesenbergia rotunda
CTAGGTGCCATGAGGCCTTGAATCAATTGGAATTAGCATGTAAAGATATTGAGCTTGCTTTGAGTTGGGAGCCAAATAACCAGATTGCATTGGGCTTATCTCAGAGGGTAAAGAAAAAAATAGAGACAAACGGCACCATGTTGGATGGTGATGCAGTTCTTTCACTCCAGATGTTGCAGTAGTTAGTTCGAAGAAGAATAGGAAGAAGAGTCGAAAAGCACAGAAGGCATCTGAGGAAATGAAGAAACACTGAAATGCAGGAAGAATCTGTGAAAGGAGTGAAGTTAGTGTTTGGGGATGACATAAGATGGGTCCAAATACCTGCTAATTGTAGTTTGTTGCATCTGAGAGAGACTGTAGGTAAAAAGTTTCCAAACCTGAAGGCCGTCCTTATCAAGTACAAGGACAAGGAGGGTGACTTGGTGACAATCACAGCTTCTGAAGAGCTAAGGTGGGCTGAAGAATCTGCACCCTCAGGGTTCGGTAAGGCTGTATCTGGCAGAAGTTAGTCCTGAGCATGAGCCTTGGCTGGAGGATGCTGATTCTAGTTCTTCTTTGAGAGGTATGGAAGGAATCATAATATTTCAGAAAATGGAGCATCAAGAATGAGGAAGCAAAACCTTGCCTAGTTATATTGATGACTGGATTGTGCAATTTGCTCATTGTTTAAGAATCAACTGGGTCTTAGTTCTGATGCATATCTCAATCTTCACGAGCTTGGTATGAAAATGTCATCTGAAGCAATAGAAGATACTGTCACCACTGAAGAAGCACAGGTAATTTTTAAAATTGCGAGGGGAAATTTCAGGAAATGGTTGCACTTGCCTTGTTCAATTGGGGAAATGTCCAATATGTCGAGCAGGAAAAGGTTGTTCTTGTCAGAAGATGCTTCCAAGGAATCAATGCTGAAAAGGTCAAAGATGCATACAAGTGGGGCAAAGTCTGAATATACTAAGGCTGGAAACCGATATGAAGAATCCTTAAAAATTAAACCTGACTTCTATGAAGGGCTAATTGCACTTGCTCGCAACAGTTTGAGCAAGCAAGGCTTTCTTGGTATTATTCAATTGGAAGCAACATTGAACCAGACAATTGGCCTTCAGCAGAAATATTTGGTTTATTCAATGATGCAGAGGATAACATGGAGAAGGGTGTGATAATGTGGGAAAAGATGAAAGAACAACAATTAGTGGACCAGGGAAAAAGCCTCTTGGAGAGGATGGGCCTGGATGGTTATTTCAAAGAGCTCTCAGTGGATGAAGCAAAGGACCATACTTCTAAGATGAGATCTCAGATAAACATACTATGGGGTACTATCCTCTATGAGCGATCTGTTGTGGAATTCAAAATGGGGCTTCCTACTTGGGAAGAATATCTCTTGGCAGCGGTGGAAAAATTTGAACTTGCAGGAATTCCCCCCAGTGATATCACTGTTACTGTAAAAAACCACTATGCCAACGATAGTACCCAAGAAGGTAAAAATCTGTTTCATGTCAACTTCATGCATCCTTTTCATTTTCCTTAATCAAGTACATCAAACATATAATACCTTTTACAATATAATATTTTATCATTCCACAAAGGAAACCCCTATGCAAACTGCCTCAAGTTGGGTTTGTTGATTCATACTTATTTTATCTATATTTTCTTCACAAAATGCATAACATCCTTTGTTTTTCTCTTGAGACACAGTATTTTAACTTTATTTGGAAGGTTGTGGTAGTTCGAACTATTTAGGTTAGCTTCATAATTAAATCTAATCAATTGTGCTTGTCTAAATGTGTAGCTCACTGATCATCTTTCAACATACTCATACAATCTTAACCAATTTTATTTCTTTTTATCATATGATTGGGCTACATGTTTAAAAGGGTTTTCTAATGTCAATTTGCACTCTATTATCTGCTATTCAGCTCTGACCAAGTTCTCTTCATGCTACAATTCATTCATCTAGATGTTGCTAAAGTTGTTTGGCTAATCACTTGTTCGAAAAGGTTAATCTGTCAGCAAAGTCTCCAATTTGCATAGTCGTACTTCTGCAATCCCGACATGTGCGGGTGGGCTTGTTGAATTTTATTGGTTGAAATCTAACTCGTACAAGATTGAATTTGTTAAGTTTGGGTCTTAGTTCTGATGCATATCTAACCATTTCTATATTTAAAGACACCTCAATGAACTTTGACAAAATACACGTGCATTAATGTGAGCTAAAAATACTCTTCAGGCACTTAAAAATGTCATCTAGACGCCTTTTTTACAGCTTCTACACTATGGTTAAAGTTCCTGAGTTGCTTTTTGGTTTCCAGGTCTGGCCTTCAAGATTGATGAGATAGTTCAGGCATGGAATGATATGTATGATGCTAAAAAATGGATGACTGATGTCCCTTCTTTGCGGCTTGAACCATTGTTTCGAAGGAGAATTCCTAATTTGCATCATATGCTGGCAAGTGCATGATACCTTCTTTTAACTATATTGTCAGTGGGGAACACAAATATTTTTTTTTTGCTTGTTCTGTAGTTTTGTATTGTGATTGGTTATAGATAATTTTTTAGTGTATTTATGGATTACAGACTCACTCATAACTTGCTGCTACCTTTTGTATTCTTCTTTTCACATATCGTCTCTTTTCAGTTGTAAAATACCAAGCAATTTCTTAGTTTTGTGTGATTCACCTTCTCACGTCTGTTATGTATTATTTGGTAAGAAGGAATAAGACCTGTACTGAAATTGTCATTCCAAATTTAACTCAATTCCTTGTTTGGATGTAAAATTTGAGTGGGAATGATCATTTTGCGGAATGACAATTCCATTCTAGGGAGTGGAATATGTTTTGAAGATTTGTTCATACAAGAAAGCAATTGAGGTGAGGATCTGATTAAAGGGTGAGTAGGCGATCTTGTTACCAAAGAAGAAGAAACATGTGAAACCCTCATCTCCGCACAGTCATAGATACCCGACACAAGACAATCTCATCCTCATCTTACTACCCTTGAACTTTCAATCTAAACTGTTGTTGTTCACTGTATGCGTTAGCTTGACCCCTAACAATATGTATGTAGTATTGCAAAAATTTACAAAAGGGAATGACCCACAACATGAAAAAGATGTCAAACGAAACTTTCTTTGTGTCACTCACAAAATAAAAAGAAGCCAAACAATCCTTATTTCAGTGAATAAATAGCAAGCCAAATTCTTAAGTTTCAATACTGTATCACAAACACACAAGCTTTGTACACTATTCTTCTAGAAGGACAGTGAATAAATGGTTCAGCTCTGCAAAGTCATATGCTGCTGAAGAAATTAACAAACCACCTCCAATTATTGTCACCATGAGGCTACTTAATTATCTTATCATATGAAGTTTTAGCGACAAATCGTATGATTAATCAATCTCCCAAGAAGATGTGTAACTTATATTTCATATGTCATTCCCACCTTGAGCACCTGATTTCTAGGAACTGAAAGTGATTTCTCCCCTTGCCTGAAGTTTTTCCTTAAGAAATCATACAAATAGTTGACAACTGCTATCTTCAAGGGAGAGGAATTGCCTTCAGCCACAACCTGTGTTTCGCCTAGTAGGTACACCACCCCCTTCATTTTCTCTTCCTCAATGACTTTCATTTCCTCTTCAATGTTGAAGCTATACGACAAGTTACTATCGGCAGCAGCAGGCTGTATTAATCCATTAGAAGTACCGATGAGTGTCTCTTCGCTGTTCACTGTGGAAGGCTTCCCCCTGTCGACACTCTCATCGCCATGCACAGTATCACCATGCATGGCAGCTGCATTTTCCAATCCCAAGTATTCACATTGCATGAACTTCTTCAGATATGCGATGATCAAGTCCTCAAACTCTCTTGGTTCATCCAGTGCATCATTGTATCCATACCGTGCCACACACCGAAAAATCCTACTGCTTTTTGGCTTGATCTGCCTGAAAATAAAGCGTTCTTCCAACTCCACTCTACTGATTGGTAGGTGCTTGATTGAGACAAATATGAGAACCGAGTGGATGGATGGTATTTTCTCGATGAAATGAAGAAATATGGGTGGTATGCCTTGTACTAGTTCGGAGTAAAAGAGACCAAGGCCAGGTATTCTTTGCACCTTGCCTTTCTGAATTATATCCTTTACATAGTTGCTTGTGACTTTGTTGTTAAGTTCATATCGGTATTTCTTCACATAAACATAGTGCCATATAGCCATTATTATCATCAAGGCCAGTGAGAAAACCAAGGGTAAAAATCCACCTTCCCTGAACTTGTATAGAACTGAAGACAAATACACTAGCTCTACACCCCCAAACACTCCGACGAACAAGACTACCCACAACATCCTTGTTTTCCATATGACAAGCATTACGATTGTCACCAAGCATGTTGTGATTGTCATCACAAAGACCACAGCAATTCCTGCACACCAAAATGTAGCTACTTAAATAGATGTTTTAGCTAATTGTTTTGTAATGTCCAAGGAGATTTTGGTAGTGTTTATCATCGATATAAATGCTCTTATCATATAGTTTGCAAAAACTAGTTGGACCTTCATACATACCGTAAGCATTTCCAATCTTTGTAGTAGTCTCAAAGATGAGGGTGACAAAAACACACAAGACCATCAAGATGTAGTTAATCTCAGGGATATATATACACTTGCCCCTCATACTCATTAGAAGTATGGTAGACTTTAACCCTAGGGAAGCATCCAAGGTTTTGAGACTGCGATACAATCGCAAATGCACCAGATATCATAGCTTGGCTTGCAATGATTGCCGCAGAAATAGCAACAATGAATGTTGGCCAAAATAGTGGGCCTAAAACAAATTCAATCTTTGTATTATGATTTATTTATGCAGAAAGAAGAATTATGTACTTTGTTAAGTTGCAATTCACAATATTCACCTGGAATTGATTTGTAGAAAGTGTCACCGACATTATCACCGTGTTTCGTCAGATAAGAAGCTTGCCCGATGTAAGCAAATGATACTGCTGGGAGCAAAACACAACTGAAGCCTATCTGTATAGTTTAGCGCCGATGAACAACTATCAGAAGCCAATATGATATGAAGCTTAGCTGAAAGTAGAGGTATGAAGTCGTATGAAGTATACCTGAATTGCTCTAACATTGAAGTGGCCTAAATCAGCAAACATAGCTTCGGTACCTATACCGAAACGAGGCTGAAGATATTAACGACGAAGAATTGACAATGATGAGCACGATGGTTATGCAAACTAAAAGCAAGTCATGGATCACCTGTGATACAGAGAACAATCCCTCCCAGAGATATCCAACCTTGTTTTCCATTTCTGTGAAAGTAGTCGACTATGTATTTAGGATTGAAAGCCCGAAGAACTCTGACATCATACTTGAATAAGTTATAGAGACCGATGCCACCGATTAGTAGAAACCATGTAAGAACTATAGGTGCAAAAGAATAGCCAACTTTGTCTGTGCCAAATCTTTGTATGACAAATAGAAGAACAAGTATCCCAGCTGAAATATAAGAGATTGCACCTATAAAAAGAAGTATCAAAAGAAGGGTTATTTGGTTATCAAAGTCTAGATGAAAAAGAACTCTCGAGTTGTATTAGCTTGTTTTACTTGTCTAACTAATGGCACTTACTATTATCAAGAGAAGGTGCTTTCTCCTTGATTCCATCAACTGCAGATATAACTGAGGAACAATGTAAGTAAAGTCAATTGCTCGTCTAGTCGATTTGGGAAGTGTTCAATGAAGCAATAACAAGGTAATATAAAATGGGTACCTGAGATGCAGGGAGTTAGAACACCATCACCGATGACCATTGATGTTCCTAGAATTGTGACTAGGAAGATAGCAATCTTGGCGATGTTGTTATTCTCTATCTTCTCTTTGATCCATTCAGCCCTCTTCAGTCGATTGGATGCGGATTCCAGTCGGTAGTTTGAAACCTTGGCATCCTCATCTTGTTGATTTGGGATCATGCTCACTTTGATATATCGAGATATCAACGAATAAAGTGCAAATGTTCCCCCTAGAGAACAAAAATTTTAAAATTTTAACGGGTGGGATGATTAATTAATAAAAAAATAATCAATCTTAAAAATTTAATCCTGATCAATTCGAATCATATAGAGGACTGGATCTTTGTCCTTTTTAGAAGTCAATTATTAATAATTTTGTTATTGATGGTAAAAAATGATATGTTTGCCTATGCCCCCGCCAATAATAATTTTGTTATTGTGCACCAATAAAGTGTATCCGTGAATTGATCATATTTTAATATAACATTGTACTTGTCTTTTGTTTACAAGTTTTTAGAAAAAAATAATCTATTGATTCAACAATCTTCAGGACATGGTTGGTAGAAGAAGAGTAAATAAATTCTCATTTTTTATATTATTTTCAATCGATAAAAATATGCATATCAAAAAGAGAAAGATATTGATAAAAAAACTTGACTAATAATATTAAAATAAAATTTATTTAAATATAAGTATAATATATAGAGTATTGGAAATACAATCAACACTAAAAAAAATACTAATTTAGTTTTGAAAAAAAAATCGTAAATTAGTAATGAGTTTTGCAACAAACAAAGTACTCGACATAATTAAATTAGCAACGAGATTTGTGACAGAAAAAATTTATACCTAAATTAGCAACAAAAATATTTTATAGCATAATTCGTTGTTAAAAATAAAGTCTCTAAATTGATCATCATTTGGGGATGAATTCAATATTTGTTGCCAATTTAATTGGTGATGAATTCTGAATTCGTCGCAAAATTAGTAACGAATTCTAAATTGGTCGTCAAATTGGCAACGAATCCCTGTTTTGTCGCCAAATTGAAAGATCTTCGCTAATTGTGGAGCTCAAGTAACTTGGTGACGAATCCTAAATTCATCGCCAAATTTAAGATGAATAATAGATTCATCACAAATTCAATCTAATCGATTGACATAATTGATTACGAAGCTTATTTATTGTCACGAAAAGTTGCCCCAACTGATTCGTGTCATTAATATTCTAGGATTCCAAATAAAACTTAGCAATTGATTACTCTAATCAATTATATAGGTCAATCGGTGACAAAAGGTGATTTGTTCGTCCCAGCGCCCCTGCCAATCCGTCCCAGGGGCAACATGAACGAGGTAAATCACGGGGGCTAACTACTAACTCGGATGTTGTGGCTAGTACGTGAAGAAGACGAGCACACTGACTTTGTCAGAATTTGATCCCCATATCTCATGATGACAACACCGACGCACTAACGTAACCATTAGTCCATTTGGCAAATCCATGATTCATGGCAATGGATCCTAAGTTCATCATCAATTATAATACAAGACAGAATCCAGTAATATTCCATTCGGTGGGATAAGATTCGATGGACACTCACCGTCACCATTATCGTTGGCCCAGAGGACGACGAAAACGTACTTGAGAAGAGGGAGGAGAAGGATGGTGTAGATGATGAGAGAGAGGGCACCAAGGAGATCATCGTCGTGTTGGATTCCGTTGGGAAATGTGCTCGAGTAGACGTACAAGGGCGACGTCCCGATGTCCCCGTACACCACCCCGATGCTCTGGAAGGCCAAGTGCAACGTCCGGCTCCAACTCTCCTGCACGTACGTAATTAACAAAGAGGTCGAGAGATAGATCGATGTGGAAGAAAGATCGAGGAGGATGATCGAACGTCGATCATCTCGACATTTTTAAGTTTAATTAATTCCTTTTGGACTTCAACGTAACGTACATGAGCAGTGAAAGTGTGCTTCGTTGGGATTTTCCCCGCCTCCAAAGGCAACGAGTCCGTGCGGACCAACCGTCGTTGTATGGGGGAGGACGTTTGTCCAGCTTCATCTCTTCTTAGCTTCTCTCCGAGCTCCAAGCTTCCGCCTTGATGATCATCGACAGCCATGCCAGCTCTCTCTACCTTCCTCGCCCCTTCTCTTGAATATTCCTCTTGATCTTTTGTTAATGAACTGAGTCTTGCATGCCTTTATATAGAAAATGCTGGACCAGGTAGCAGACGAATTTGGGTGTTCGGTCCGGTTCTACGAAAGTTTCCCATCAATCACCAGGGTAAATCGAGAAGCGCTCGCGATGGTCGGTCTAGAAGTCTAGCATCCCAGGATTCGCGTCCCATTTGCAAAATACGTCATAACTAAGGTTCGAACCACAGATATCTAGGATAGCGACTGATCGCCTTACTACTGCATGCCTTTATATAGAAAACACAGTTGGGAGGAGCACTACCTAGCTAAACATTTATTTAACCAGTTAATTTACTTCATTATTCTAATTTCTAGGACTTTGGTATAGTTAATTGATTCCATGGAATATACTGATGAGGTTTGTGAAAGGAACATTAGGGTTCATATAATGGATTAAAGAAAAGAAAATGGGAAGAAAAAAAATAGGGGAAGAGAAGATTTCAAGGCCTTTATGATACAAAGTAATATCCCACTTCTTTTGTACTATTATGTTGATCTAATTCATTGTATCTATGTCCAAATCACCATCACTAGATTTCTAGGGCAATATGTCTGTCATCAGCTTTGGCATATTCTCTCCAATGCTAGTGCAATTGTTTTGTCTCATGCTTCATGCACCTTTATGTTCTACCATGGATCATTTTTTTTCCTTGTTTTGTCAAAACAATAATAAGGGTTGGCATAGAGTCATGGTGGTGGTTAATTGGTTTTGGTCAAGTAAATTATGTTGGTATTTTTTTGAAATAAATTATTTTCGAAAAGAATTTAAGCACACGTACGTAGGGGAAGAAGAAATTAACAAGAGGTTCAAAAATTTTTGTGGACAAATTAGCCTCACATGTAAAATGTGAAGGGGTGTGAGACATTTAACTTTATTCAATAAAAATCTCGATTATTTAAGATTTAATGTCTTCATCAAGACTAAAATACAGATCATAGTCCTAGTCAATATAAATCAAGAATCTATAATAATACATTGTTTTTGTTTTCGACAAATATATTTACACAAAACAGTGAATTAATTATGCCTTATTTAAGATATGAGTTAACAATATATATATATATATATATATATAAGATTGAGGTCCTTTCTGAAAACTAATTGAATTAGGCCCATGTGGGACCCAAAATCCACCACAATTATATTTTATTTCTTCCTTTGAATGTTTTTTTAAAGCAAAAAATCAACAAAATAAATTATATTTTAAGGATCCAAAAAACAATTTATGGAAGCAATAGACCATTCATAAGAGACAAGAAAGTGAACGTGTATATGTGCGCTTCCCCGTTGCTCATTTCAATGTTGACAACAATTTTAATTAATTTAAGCATAATTTTTAATTAGTTCAATTATTGTATAAAATATTAAAATTTCCATATACATATTTTTTTGTATATAATGATGTAAAATAATAATGAAGAAAAATATTAGGGTGCTTATTGAATAGTATATTGCTTCTCCAACAAATAACGTACGCTATAATTAATTTATCAAAACGAGAATCAAATAGCTTGACTTAAAGCTCAATTATTATGTAAACAAATCAAATCTATTCAATAATTGGACTATGCTAACAAGAAATTAATTAAATATTATGTTATTGAAATTTAAGTATTAAGTCTGAGTTATGTGACTGGCTGAATTAATTTATGTTATTGAAATTAATATTGTCGTGGCATCAAAGATATATATAGTAAAATCAAAATGTAAAAGTTAAAGTTAAATAAATAATTCAATTTGCATCAAGAAAGTTTTTTTTGTTTTCGTTTTTATAGGAAACGTTTTTCTACGTGAATGATTGATGATTGTTCATTGAACTAGTTCAGGTGGAATTTGATTGTTAGGACCTTAGTGCGTTAGAAGGAGAGTGAATAACTTTAATCATTTTGTTTTGATTTTATGTTCATCATTTGAATATGTAGCGAAAACTTGAATTAAAATTGTCACATGCACAACTCTAAAATTTACTTGGTATTTATCTCTGATTTGGGGATATGATTTTTAGAAGGATCCAGAGCTCGGTCGGGTTCGATTGCCGATCTAAACCAGTAG
The DNA here is from genome assembly GCA_024364735.1 of Boesenbergia rotunda. Lineage (NCBI taxonomy): Eukaryota > Viridiplantae > Streptophyta > Magnoliopsida > Zingiberales > Zingiberaceae > Boesenbergia > Boesenbergia rotunda. Next base: position 10,035 of record JAGFNQ010000243.1, read on the forward strand.
TAAATAAGCCGAACCAAGAGTCACCCGAGGTCTGGCGCTCGGGGTCGATCACCCGAGGCCTGGTGCTCGGGATCGTCACCTAAGGCCGGGCGCTCAGGGTCGGATACACGGGGTCGGTCACCCGAGGTCTGATGCTCAGGATCGTCACCTGAGGCCGGGCGCTCAAGGTCGAATGCGCGGGGTCGGTCACCCGAGACCGGGCGTTCATGAACTCTTTAAAGGTGGTCGATCGATTATAAGCTGTCCTTATCAATATTCAGAAGGCAACCGCCTCAGCCTAATCATTATCTGGCATAACCGCCTAAAGTTAATGAGGCACAGAAGAGAACTCCGACATGGTGTTAGGCGGCTGTGACAGTTTCCCAATATTAATGTGGCTGTCGCTATCGTGATCTGTCGATTGATCTTCTCTTAATGAGACGTGACAGCTCGCACGTGGGAAGACCCTTTCTTCCCCCTATATAAACCCCATTTCAGCTTCAGAGAAGGGCTCGCTGCCATTTTGCAACCACTCCACCACATTGAGAGCTCTATTTCGGTCCGACCTCCCAAACTACAGTAGACCGGGTCGGCTTGGTTAGGCTGGGTCATTCGAGGGAGAACCGATCTTCGCTTGTTGACAGGATCAAATTTGGCGCCGTCTGTGGGTGCGTGAGTGCAAACTCACTTATAACTTGCCTTAGTAAGAGTCTGGACACCGTCCGACTTACCCTGATCGAGCGTGGACCGCCACACCCGACCGGGCCCGACCGAACGTGGAACGCCACGCCCGATCAGCGCCGAGTCCGGTGGGTGCGTGAGTGCAAACTCACTTATAACTTGCCTTAGCTGTCTTTTGAGGAGTCAGAGTTTTTGTCATCGTTTTCCCTGAGTACATTTACAAGAATCATTTCTCTCCGCTCTCCTCCCGGTACAATCTTAAATGCACTGCACTCCAAGGTCTTCCAAGCCGCTTTCCTTGAGCGTCTTGCAGATAATAGGCTCCCGACCCCAGCTCCGACCACCAGGAACGGACCACTCCATGGAGGCTCCAGCTTGCCTACTTCTCCAACGGGTTTGGTTCTTTTCCATACCTTGTCCCCTACTTGGAAATGTCGAGGTATGACTTGTTGGTTGTATCGGTTCCGCATCCTTTGTTGGTAAGCGGCCATTCAGACTGCAGCCTTAGCTCGAACTTCCTCGATCAGATCTAGCTCAGCTCGTCTTTTTTCCGCATTGTCTTCTCCATACAGTTGTCTTCTGTCCGATTCGCAGTCGACCTCTATGGGGACTACTGCTTCGCTTCCATAGACTAACTGGAAGGGGGTGCATCCTGACCCTTCTTTAGGCGTAGTCCGGAGGGCCCACAAGACACCAGGCAACTCGTCCACCCAGGATCCACCGACCTGATCCAGCTTAACTCTGAGTCCTTTCAGAATCTCTCTATTGGCCACTTCGGCCTGACCATTACTCTGGGGGTATGCCACGGAAGTGAAGGCCTGTTTGATCCCAAATTCCTTGCACCAATTTCTGATTATCCAGCCTTGAAACTGCCGACCATTGTCTGATACCAGCTTGTGAGGTATGCCGTACCGACAAAGAATATTCTGCCAAAGGAATTTCTTCACCGCTTGCTCGGTGATCCGGGCCAGTGCTTCTGCCTCGACCCACTTGGAGAAGTAGTCTACTGCCACCAACAGGAATTTCTTCTGGCCTGCTGCCCTGGGGAAGGGTCCCACTATATCCATGCCCCACTGATCAAAGGGACACGATACAATGGACGCTCGCAACATCTCAACCGGTCGGTGAGACAGATTCTGATATTTCTGACAAGAAAGACAGGAAAGAGCCATCTTCTCTGCATCCTTCTGAAGGGTCGGCCAAAAGTAACCGGCTAGCAGGACCTTCCGAGCCATGGACCGACCTCCTGAATGATTCCCGCAGCACCCCAAATGCACTTCTCTGAGTACGTAGTTCGCATCTTCCTTTCCGAGGCATCTGGCTAGAGGTCGGGAAAAAGCCCGCTTGTATAATGCGTCCCCTATCAGGGTGAACCGAGCTGCTCTGATCTTCAGTATCTGAGCTTGCTCGGGGTTGTCCGGAAGAGTTCTCTCTTTCAGGTAGGCGATGAATGGAGCTCTCCAGTCCCCCCTATCTCCATTTCTGCTTCTCTCTCGACCTGAGCTAACAGCATGACCTGAGGTGAAGGCTTGGGGAAGACCCACGGCCGGACCGAGCTGGCCAGCCTAGCTAACTCATCCGCCTTGGCATTGTCCCCTCGGGGGAACTGTATAATCTGAACTTCTTGAAATTCTGCTTGTAACTGTTGATATGCCTCTACATAAGCTTGTAGCTTCTCGTCATTGACTTCGAACCGCCCAGCCACCTGTTGAGTCACCAACTGAGAATCGGAATGCAGGATGACCCGAGTGGCCCCGACCTGTCTGGCCGCCTGGAGGCTTGCCAAGAGGGCTTCGTACTCCGCCTGATTGTTGGTAGCCGGGTACTCTAGCCGTACGGCGAGATGAATGGGGTCTCCCTTAGGAGACATCAATAAAATTCCCAAGCCACTCCCGCCCGGGTGGCTGACCCGTCCACATATATTTTCCAGACCTCCTCCTCTTCTTCGATATGAAGTTCACTCAGGAAATCTGCCAAGGCCTGAGCTTTGATCGCCGTTCGGGGCTGATACTGAATATCATGTTCACTCAGCTCGGTTGTCCATTTGACAATCCGACCTGATACTTCAGAGGTTGATCAAGACCTTCCCGAGTGTGCTATTGGTCAGCACTCGGATAGGATGAGCCAAAAAGTAGGGTCGCAGTCGCCGAGCCATCAACACTAGGACATAAGCTAATTTCTCGAGTGTAGTATACCTACAATGGCTCTCCTTCCTCGGGCTTGGCTAACACTGGCAGGCTGGCCAAGTAAGTCTTCAATTCTTCGAAAGCTCGGTCACACTCGGCATCCCACTGGAACTTGGAGGCCTTGCGCAAGATTTTGAAAAACGGCAAACTCCTGTCAGCTGACCGGGAGATAAATCGGGATAGGGCCGTGATCCTCCCGATCAGGCGCTGAACTTCCCTTAGGTTCCTGGGCGGTGGCATGTCTAGCAGAGCTTTCACTTTACACCGGGTTGGCTTCTATTCCTCGCTCGGTTAGGATGTAGCCCAGGAATTTCCCACTCTTGGCTCCGAACAGACATTTTGCAGGATTGAGTTTGAGGCCATACCTTCGCAGGGTGCAACAGGTTTCTCTTACATCTGCTATGAGGTCGGCAGCTTGGGAGGACTTGATGAGAATGTCATCTACGTACACTTCCACGTTTCTTCCGAGCTGCTCTTTAAAAACTTTATTCATCAGCCTTTGATAGGTTGCCCCAGCATTTTTGAGTCCGAAGGGCATAACTGTGTAGCAATAGGTGCCTTCGGCTGTGACAAAACTGACCTTCTCTTGATCTTCTAATGCTAAGGGCACTTGATGATATCCCTGGTAGGCATCAACATGCAGATGAGTTCATTCCCAGCGGTGGAGTCTACCATCTGATCTATCGGGGGAAGCGGGTAGCAGTCCTTAGGGCAAGCTTCATTGAGATCCCTGAAGTCAATATAGACCCTCCACTTGTCGCCCGGCTTGGAGACCAGTACCACATTGTCCAGCCAGGCCGGGAATTGGACTTCTCGGACGTGCCCCGCTTCCAGCAGTCTTTCCACCTCGGCCTGAATGATCTTGTTTTGTTCAGGGCTGAAATCTCTTTTCTTCTGTTTGACAGGTCGGGCATCAGGGTACACGTGCAGCTTGTGCTCCATTACCTCTGGTCTGACCCCGTTCAGATCTTGCTGGGACCAGGCAAACACATCTCGGTTCTGAGTCAGACATTCGATCAACTGTTGTCTGAGGTTGGGCGACAGCCCAGGAGCTATCTTTACTTTAGTTTCTTCTTGGTCGGGCAAGAGCTGGACCTCTTCCTTTTCCTCTATCAGATCAGCCCAGGGAGAGGGCTGAGAAGATTGCACCATGTTGCAATTGGCCGGTGCAGATCGGAAGGCCTTACTAACCTCCACTCGGACGTCATCCACGTAACATCGGCGGGCGACCTTCTGGTCTCCTTTGACTTCGCCGACCTGATTTCCCACCGGAAATTTGACTTTCAAGTAGAACGTGGACACCACGGCTCGGAACTCGTTCAACACTGGCCTGCCCAGGATGGCATTGTAGGCCGAGGGGGCGTCTACTATCAGGAAGGTAGACCACCGAGTCCTTCTTAATGGTTCTTCACCAAGTGAAATGACTAATTTGATCTGGCCCAGGGGCTGGACTTCATTCCCCGTGAATCCGAATAGAGGTGTGGCTACGGGCTGGAGCTTAGTGGCTTGAATCTACAATTGCTCAAAAGCTTTTAAGTATAAGATGTTTACCGAGCTCCCCGTATCTACAATGGTTCTATGAATCTGATAATTAGCTATGATCGCTGTGATGACCAGGGCATCCTCATGAGGTACTTCTATTCCTTGTAAGTATGAAGGGCCGAAACTGATCTGCGGCCCCTGAGCTTGGGCCGAACTGCAGCCCACTTGGTAGATATCAAGTCGCCTAACCTGTGATTTCCGAGCTCTATTGGAATCTCCATAGGTAGGGCCTCCAGAAATCACGTTGATGGATCCGTGCACTGCATTTTGTTGATTGGCCTGCTCTTCGCTAGCATTCCTGTTCTCGGTGGAGTTAGGGGTCTGGAACAGCTGTCTTGCTGCAGAAGCGGTTGGTCGAGCCAGGGGTTCGGGTTGGCTCGGTGACGTTCTTCCCCGACCTCGACCACCTCCTTGGGGGGTCCCCCTTGGACTTCCTCGACCGGCGCGGCCCCGACCTCTTCCGGCCTGCCAGCAATCCTGAAGATCGTGCGTATGACTGTTATGGAAGGAACAATAGGGCTGCCATCTGGACGGGAAGCAGCCCTGGGCCACTTGCTGAACTATTCCCCTCTCGGCTCCTGGTCGGTGTCCCATAGCTCTGGGGCTTCTGAGGGGTCCTCCCGGAGGCACACTTCTTTGATGTTGCTGAGGATTATCGGACGCAGGCCTGACCTCTGGCCGCCTGGCGGCTTGCGCTTCTTCGACGTCCACATATTTGCCAGCCTTCCCCAGAAGGCTTTCAAAGTCTTTCGGGGGTTTGCGGATCAAAGATCTGAAGAACTCTCCCTCTTTCAAGCCTTGCGCGAAGGCGCTGACTAACACCTCGGACGTGGCGGTGGGAACGTCCAGCGCGACTTGATTTAACCTCTTAATGTAGGCTTTTAAGGACTCCTTGGAGCCCTGCTTCATGGTAAACAGGTTTAAGCTAGTCTTGTGATGTCTCCTACTACTAGCAAAATGTTGCAGAAATAGTTTCTTGAAATCAGAGAAATCCCTGATCGACCCTTCTGGGAGTCTGTCAAACCATCGCTGAGCCGGCCTGGCTAGAGTGGTCAGGAAGGCCCGGCACTTGACACCATCGGGGTACTGATGCAGCATCGAGGCATTCTCAAATTTCCTTAGATGTTCCTCAGGATCAGTAGCTCCTCCGTACTCGGTAACGGACGGGGGTCTAAAATGCTTGGGTAGTGGCTCGTTCAGGACTCGGCTAGAGAAGGGGAACCCCGTGCGCTCAGTCGGGGTTGACATAAGGAGAGCCTTCCCTTTGTCAGCTCTGGTATGGCTGGATGTGGCTTCATGGGGGTCTGATTGCCCTGCTCCCTCAGCTGGGCCAAACAGCGCCCAATGGAAGTGGGGGATGTCCTCCTGCCGAACCCCTCCCTCAGTGCCCACCCGAGCAGTGTGCTCAACCGGGCCCACCTGAGTGGGTCGAGTGGCTGCTTGTTGGGCCTCTGCTAATTTCCTGGCTCTAGCTTCTATCAGCAGATCCAAGTCTTCTTGTGAAAGAGTAACAGTCACCCGGTTGGATTCACTTATCTTCGTCTTTCGATCAGGCGGATTCCCACAGACGGCGCCAGACGGTGTCCAGACTCTTGCTAAGGCAAGTTATAAGTGAGTTTGCACTCACGCACCCACCGGACTCGGCGTTGATAGGGCGTGACTCTCCACGTTCGGTCAAACTCGGTCGAGCGTGGCGGTCCACGCTCGGTCGGGATCAGTTGAGCGGTGTCCAGGCTCTTGCTCGAGATAAACATGAGTCATTATCTTTTTGCAATACCTATCGCCGAGTCAGGGTATCCACCTGACCGAGCAAAAGCACCAGATCAGGTCGTACGCTCGACCGACCATCACCTCTGAGTCAAGGTATCGACTTAACCAAGTTACAATCCTAGGCCTGGGAAAGAACCAAGTTGGAAGAGTAACAGCACGAATCGCCCGAGCACCTGGCACATAGCCAAATTTTCGAGTCGGTTGAAAAAATCAAACTAAGGAGTCTATCTCACGAGAATGACTTAAGCGTCCCAAGCGACCCATACTTAGCGAAGTTTGGACGTATGATTCGTAGCCTCAATCTTCGGCAAATGGGGCAAGTACATCAAACAAGTAACACTTAGCAAAAATCTAACGCGTCACAAACGGCTAGACAAAATAAAGAAAAAGGGAAAATCCACAGGAATAAGATAAGGTCCGGGGCCGTCACAAAGTCGGGCCTGGGAGGCCAAGTCAGGAAATTAGATATCATTACAAAATTTCGAAGAGCTTAAAGACGGGGCAAGAGCGGACAAAGCAGCAGCTCGGGCAAAAGAAGGTCGGGGCCGCCAAACTAAGTAAATCTTGGAAAGTTAATCTAAGTGAAGGGAGGGAAGGCATCTTCAGGAATCGATGCCTTGATCCGCCTCAGCTTCACGGCGTTAGGGGGAAGGTCCTCAGGAAGATGGCCGGCTTTGGTCAGCTGCTGGATAGCACCCTTTGCGCCGAACTTGATCATGCCTCCCGTACGCTCCGATACCAGGTTCAGGAAGGAGTCCGACTAGATGTAGGCTACTCGGGTAGCTTCAATCCGGGCCGATTCGCCCGACTTATAATCCTCCAACTCCTTCCTGAGTCGAATAAGCTCGGCGCCCTGCCCCTGGATGGTGGTCTCCCGAAGTGCCAGCTGCGCCTCCTGGCCCACTAGTTGCATCTCTAAACCCTGAAACGCCTTTTGCTGGGCAGCCAGCTCTGTCTCTTTGTTCTTCAGGGCAAGTTGAGTTTGGTGATGAGCCTCGCTTGACTCCTTCAACTTCCGCTGGAGCCCCTTAGCATCCGTTGTCATCTTAGCCAAGTCAGTATGGGCTCGAGTATACCGGGCCTTGAGGACCTTATTGTCGCCCTCTAAATGGGCCACCCGATTAGCCAGACGCTCCGTCTCCACCGCTGACTGAGTCATCAACCGCTGCTCTTCCTCCGAACGGACCTCCAACTCAGATATATGAGACCTCAGATCGGTTATTTTCGAGCGCAGCTGGTCCAGGCCCGGGTCACCCGGAGGAAGGGTACTCTGCGCCGCTCGGGCTTCTAGGTCTCTCACTTGTCTCTCGGCAGACCGACGTGCTCGGGTATTGTCAACCAACGCTTGGCTGACCGCGTGACTCAGCGCCCATTGCTGCATAGTGATGTGGAGGTCATGAGTATAAACATAAACAATCAAAGGAGGGGAGAGGGTACCTGAGTCATTCCCACGAAGAAGTGGTCGGCTAAGGTGACAGGGTCCATCGCAAGAGACGCTGTCCATCCCTCCTCCCAGCCCGAGACCAACCTATCGTGCAAGTTCAAGGGCTGAGGCTGGACGGTCGGAGTTAGAGAAATAGCCGAGGGCACTTGAACGTCCACAGTTGACCGCGGCGGGGAATTCATGGATAGAAGGGCTTCAACGGCATCGATGTGGGCAGTGCTCGACTGGGGGGCTGGAGGACGTGGTGCGGACATCGAGGTCGATGCGCCGGAAGGTATTGTCACAGGAGTAGGAGGTCGGGTTGTTGACCGAGGTATTGTCTGGACTAGAGCCCGAGGGTCAGGCCGGGGAACCGCGGGAGCCAAAGCTGAGCTCGGGGCCGGGGGTCGAGGGCTGGCCGCAGCTTGATCAGGACGAGAAGTTGTCGCGGCCTGACCCTCCACGGTCAGTTCAGGAGATGAAGGTATATCCACGCTGGGAACCAGCCGGCGGCGTTTTCGGACCAAGCTAGGAGAAGCGGCCGGGTCCACTTCTTCTTCTTCTGCCTCCGCCGGGGAAGAGGTCCCCTCGCCAGTTGTCTGAGTTGTCACTCCCGCCTCCTCGGTCGGGAGACTCTCTCCGAGGTCACTTGCGGCAATTGCCGGCGGCTCGGGATCTGATGCAACGCCAACTGGTGGTATCGCCCGAGCGGCTGCTAGCTGGGCAGCCAAAGCCTCCATGGCTTCATCCTCCCGATCTAGTACCTCATCAGTCCTAGCGCTGTACATGACTTCGGCTGCACAAAAGAAAAAGTTTTAGTCAGCATTAGTAAGTTTACTAAGCTAGTAGAAACATACCGAGGGTGCCAAGTAACTCCGTCGGGACTTGGCTCAGCCGGAAGAGGTATAGCATACCCTCAATCAATAGCTTGCCCGCATGATATCGGGCTCCCCCGAGTTTGGAAAATGCCGACCTGTAGCTCGGTTCCGAGCGAAGGTTCTTGGGAAGTTGAGGATGATCGGGCAGGTTCTCCACCCATGCGGTAGGCCAGTTCGGTCGGGGGAGTGTTTGTATGTAGAAGAAGTGAGATTTCCAACCTTTGTTATAGGAAGGAACTTTCTCTAGGAAGGCAGAATTAATGCAAGCTTGGAAATAAAAATTCCCGGGTTCTTGCTTCTTAAGATAATAAAAGAAGTGGAACACCCGAGGTTCTAGTGGAATTTTGTGGGCGGTAAAGATGATCACAGCACCGCACAGGATCCGGATTGAGTTGGGGGCCAACTGAGACAAGGAGATCTGGAAATAGTGACAGATCTCGCGGAAGAAAGGATGCAAGGGAAAATGCAGACCTGCTTTCAATTGATCAGAGAAGACGGTAAAATGACTTAGAGGGGGCTCGTGTGCCCGACCCCGACGGCCGGGCATAGTTATGGGGTGGTCTTCCGGGATCAGGTAATCTATGCGCAAGGTCTCTGTCTGACCTAAGGTCAAGGAAGACCGGGTGGTCAGATACCATGGCTCGGGAGGTGTAGACGACCCGGCCATCAAAATAAAGTCGAAAAATGGCACTACGAGGACTCGGCAGAGGAAAGCAGTACCTAAGATCGAAGTTGCCGGAAACACTGTTCGCCGGAAACATAGTTCGCCGGAAACACTGTTGTCAGGGCGGAGACCGGACAGGAGTCGGAGAGAAAATGAAGATCGGGGTGAAAAGAAGGGAAATGAGGAGGTGAGCCTATTTATACCACTGGTAAAATCAGGATAGTCGTCCGATAGAGGGAAGGAAAATGGCGGGGTAGGTTCCTCGCCGTCCGATCCCTGTCATTTCCTAGACCTCGAAGTTTTACTCGCACGTCGCACGGGCCACGCCTGTGACGTTTCGCTACCCGAGACAGCCAGTCGGAAAACAACACGCGTCCCTATATTAATGAGGATTTGATGGGGGATATGACATTAAAGGAGAGGATTAACCGTACGAGGTGACGCACGGGAAGACAAAAGAGGCAAGCCGACCGAGCAGGGAGCCTAGTCAGTCGAATTGAATTCCTCCTTCGACTAGACTTGGGAGGGAGGCTTGTGATCCGGGGATATGATTTTTAGAAGGATCCAGAGCTCGGTTGGGTTCGATTGCCGATCTAAACCAGTAGTAAATAAGCCGAACCAAGAGTCACCCGAGGTCTGGCGCTCGGGGTCGATCACCCGAGGCCTGGTGCTCGGGATCGTCACCTAAGGCCGGGCGCTCAGGGTCGGATACGCGGGGTCGGTCACCCGAGGTCTGGTGCTTGGGATCGTCACCTGAGGCCGGGCGCTCAAGGTCGGATGTGCGGGATCGGTCACCCGAGGCCGGGCGTTCATGAGCTCTTTGAAGGTGGTCGATCGATTATAAGTTGTCCTTATCAATATTCAAAAGGCAACCGCCTCAGCCTAATCATTACCTGGCATAGCCGCCTAAAGTTAATGAGGCACAGAAGAGACAACTCCGACATGGTGTCAGGCGGCTGTGACAGTTTCCCAATATTAATGTGGCTGTCGCTATCGTGATCTGTCGATTGATCTTCTCTTAATGAGACGTGACAGCTCGCACGTGGGAAGACCCTTTCTTCCCCCTATATAAACCCCATTTCAGCTTCAGAGAAGGGCTCGCTGCCATTTTGCAAGCACTCCACCACATTGAGAGCTCTATTTCGGTCCGACCTCCCAAACTATAGCAGACCGGGTCGGCTTGGTTAGGCCGGGTCATTCGAGAGAGAACCGATCTTCGCTTGTCGACAGGATCAACCTCTTAAGGTGATTGTTTCAATACCAACTCCTATACCTAGCAATCTTCCTATACTATAATAATCTCCTTCTCGAACATCTTTTGAAAGCAGAAAAGTCTTTACAGGCTATTTTGATCATAATACAATAAGAAAACAAGAAATGAAAGCAAATCAAATGAGTACAAATGACTTACATGAATCTTGCTTTGAACACATTTATGTTATTTGAAATTGTCTCTTATTGGTTTGAAAATGTAATAACATTTCGCTCTAAAACCCCTAAGAACTAGCAGCCAAAATTTTCTCAAGAACCTTCTTTTATAGCCTTCAAGTCGGGGTTGATTTTCGTCTATCAGTCGACTGATCTTACCCATCAATTGATTGATATTGAATCCAACCTTTTAAACCCGCATAATAGCTCTTTCTTGATATGTTTGACCACTGTCAATTGATTGACGAAGTGCATTAGTTGACTAATTCTATCAGTCGAGTCTAACAACCAAATTAACTTGCTTCTATTATGTTTTAATCGTCATCAGTCAATTAACATAACTCATCATTCAATTGATCTTATCAGTTGAGTCTAACAATCGAATCAACTTGATTTTGTTCGATTCTGATCATCATTAGTCGATTGAAGCAACTCATCAGTTGCATCAAATCGACTAAAATCAACTTACTTTTATTTAGTTTCTAAAGCAATCAATGGATTAATATTCATGTTCATTCTGCTGATATTGAGTAACTAATATAATAAATTTTTGAACGAACTCTATTTCACATTGAAAAACAAAATATATTTTAAAATATAAAATAGGGGAAAATATTTAAAAATAAAAAATATTGCATAGGCTCTAAAAAATTTAGGGAATATATAGAGTGATTATTTGTGAATTAAATCAGTTTGGATTTCTATAGTAATTTAGTTAAAATTGCTCAAGTTTAGTACAAAATTCCATTTTGTAATTTTTGTATATATATTATGAAAATTTAATAATATATATTTATTTCTTTCATAATCGATGATTTGACAAATACTTTGTTTCACAAATAGCGTATTCCCACTAGGGCATTGCATATAAAAGCAAATTATAGTGGAATCCTTATATATCTTTTAAGGATTAAAAAAAAAAGACAAGAAAGTGAACGTGTACATGGGCTTCCAAATTGCTCATTTTAATGTTGACAACAATTTTAATTAATTTAAGCATAATTTTTAATTAGTTCAATTATTGTATAAAAAATTACTAGGTTACAATAATTGCACTTAAAATTTCCATATATATCTTTTTTTCTGTGAGGATAATTTGGCGTCAGTACTCTTTTATATATATAATTAATTATGTCAAATAATAATGAAGAAAAATAATAGAGTGCTTATTGAATATTATATTTAGCTTCTCCAACAAATAACGCTGTAATTAATTTATGAAAATCAAATAGCTTGACTTAAAGCTCAATTATTATGTAAACAAATCAAATCTATACAATAATTTTTTTTATAATCTAGATATTTTGCCCTTCATATTCATTAATCGATTCAGATTCATAAAATTTTCTAATTAATAATTTTTTTGATTTTGTCAATAATCCAAAGTGATCAATTTGACTAGTGAACAACCTTCCCTCTAGTTCATATTTAAGAGATAAATTATCTTTGGGACATAGTCTTTATTGTAGTGACATGCCTCTCTAGCCCATCAGGCCTCTGTCATGCCTACAGACCTTCCACCTGCAGTAGTTTTTGCTTCTCAGATTCAACCTTGACCTCCACATCTAGTTCCTGATTGTAACCAGATCAAGATATTTACTTGTTACGATTCAAGGAACTTTGTACTTGTCTGGAGGTAGGTTCGAATCTAAGGCAAAATCACTGCAGGGTGGAAGGTCTGTAGGCATGCCTAGAGCGCTGAATGGGCTAGAGAGCATGTCTAATAGGCCTCCTTATGTCCGCAGCAACCTACGTTTCACCTGCAATGGTTTTCTTCCCAGGATTCGAACCTTGACCTTCAGGACAATAATAGTTCTTGATCCTGGTACCAAGTGAGCTGTATAACTGTATTAGTTATGACATAATAGATTCGTAGAAAAATATCCTCTTATATATTAGTCTATTCGATTTTTTAATTTATTTTTTATAAATGATTATAAAATTAATTATATATAACATCCGGGATCAATATAGTATTATTTACAAATTTTTAGGAGATAAATTGAAATACAACGGATGTATTTCAGAGTGTTTAAGGAGAGCTTTTGCTAAGGGCTTTTTAAATTCTAGTTTTATGGAAATGCTTTTGAGTGTTTATGAATATCAAATTTTGCTTTAGTTTATGTAACTTTTACTCAAAAGTTGAAAACATGAATTTGATGGTTTTTTCTATTTCTATTTTTTTTTTCTTATGGTCTGGAATTAAAAGTTAACATTTATACCTTAATAAATTTATCATTTTACATAATTATCACCGTACTTTTAAATAAAATTTTATATTTTTATATATTTATATTTACAAAATTTTATACATATTTTTATGTAGTTATATAAATTTGTCTTTTTATATTTTATTTTTATTCATTTTATATTTTTTAATATACATATTATAAAAAAATAATTTTGATACACTATTCAAATATAATAATAAATATATAAAATATTATTATGGTATATCAAAATTATATTTAGATAATTAAAAAAATTAATTTATATAATTTAAGAATATTATTGTCATTTAATTAAAAATTAAGTTTAAAATATTTATTTATTAAATATTAAATTTTATCTTGTATTAATTTTTAATTTTTATTTTCAAATACTCGTACTTTAATTTTTATTAATTTTAAAATAATAACTATAAAAATTACTTTTAAATAAACAAAAACTAACTCAAACACACTCAAAATCCGCTTTGATCCATTAAAGGCCCACACAACGCTTTCCTCAGCTTATCCAAGCAAGAAGCCCAGTGCTGCGAGTGGTTAGTAGTAATTCGCTCGTTATCATCTCCATTCCGCACTCCCTCCAACGTCTTCCAACTTAGCAACGAGAACGGAGAGGAATGACCACTGCCGCCGCCGTCATCCCCGCCGCCTCCACCATAACCTACCGCATCAGGCCTCCCGCCACATGCGCCTCACCGGGCCATCTTTCCTCCTCTCCTTCTCGTCATCATCGTCTCCCTCGCCCGCTCCGTCTCCGGCCCGGGAATCCTTCGGGGAAAAGAAGACCTAACTCTAGGGTATGTTCTTCGAGATTTTTAATGGAAGATCTTTGCCGCAATTGCTGATGCTGCGCTTCTTTTATCACTTGCGCAGGACTTACGGTTGGTTTGTTACGCCGCCAAGGAGCCGCTCAAGGTGATGATATCGGGGCTCCTGCATCTGGAAAAGGAACTCAGTGTGAGATGATCGTGAAGAAGGTGCGTTCTCTATCTTTATGTTATGCCACTATGCAATTTTCAGCTTGAAAGTTTGCATAGAAGGATGAGTCTCCCCAGTTGATGGAGACTTGACAATATACATGGACTGGAATTCTCTAAATTTTTTCTATTTTTAACCCAAACAATTTGCATAACCAAGGTTTTGATTGAAGTGTGGTACCAACTGTATTTGAGTCAGAAAAAAGTATCACGGAGAAAAAAAAAGTGTAGAAGATTTGTTAAGATGAATGTATGGATTGACGAGATAGGATTAAATAAAATATTACCATATGTGTGTAGCTAGATGGAGTTCCAATAGATGGTCAAATGATAAAAAATGCATATAAAACGCGATGAGCTTATTCAAAGACAACTAATAAATTCTATAGTTGGACAAGATGAATTATAGAATTACAGCACACTATTCACTCTCCCCCTCTAACGATCCTACCTAAGGGACTCAATGGATAATACGAGTAAAACTTTGGAATCACTGTCTCAGGAACACATTCATGCTCTTATTTTTGTATTTCATGCAGGAGAAGAACATTGAGGTAATTTGGTCAAGGAACCAACGCAAACATGTCAAAATGCAAAAGAAAGACCATATTTAAATCAATGTTGTCCTGGGAACATGTCCATGCTTTATTTTTGTATATCATCATGGGAGGTCATCAAAGTGATTAGTTTATTCACCTTAATGTCCTAAAACAACTAACAAATCAAATATGTCTCAATGGTACTCTTGTCCAAAATGATAATATTGAGGTCCTCAAAATAGAATGAAAAAAAAAAATAATACTCATAACATTAATGATAATTTGGGTTTCTAATAGAAAGAGGTGAGAGGAAGTGTGCCCTTCAGGAGTTTTTTAAACCAGGTGCGTCTGTTGGAAATCATCAGTTTTAGGTGTCTTTTAGGAATTTTGCCAATTACATTTAGATGATTGAAACAATATAAAAGGCAAAATGAAAAGGAAGGGGACAAAATGAAATTAAACAATTGTCAAAATAATAATAAGGATATTTTGGGTATATAATTTTGACCCAACGTCATTAACCTAACTTTAATTCAAATCAATGGTATTTATGCGAGATCTGTAAATTTATAATGGTATATATGAAACATTAGATTCTATAATGGTAAATATGCAATTTTGTTGTTTTCAAAGGGTAACAATGCGCCCCAAATAATCAATGCATCTCCAGTTATAGAATGTCAATCTACTTGTATTTCGTTTATATGGCTCCAAAATCATCATCGTCATCAAGTCATGCTTGTCCCAAACAAGATGGATCCGTTACACATTTACTCTAATTTTTATGGCTGCAATCTTGATGTCCATAATTGTATATGCTTTGTGCCTCATTACACTCGTCTAATTCTTAAATTGAACTTTTCTGGGATCTAAACATGCCTAGTATATTATTTTTACATGTGCCTCATCTATAAGCTCTATTAGAACTTACAATTACTTATATAATATCTTTTATCTGAACTATGATGTGGGTTGTATTTCAATTGCAATATTAACCAGTCACTGAAACTTCAATTGCAGTTGGTTTTCAATTATCGTTTACATTTTAAAAGATTCTCATTTGGTGTTAATCTATATTCTAGTATGGGTTGGTGCACATCTCAACTGGAGATCTTCTGCGATCAGAAGTTGCTGCAGAGACAGAGATTGGAAAGAAGGCAAAAGAATTC
This sequence comes from Boesenbergia rotunda, assembly GCA_024364735.1. Classification (NCBI taxonomy): domain Eukaryota; kingdom Viridiplantae; phylum Streptophyta; class Magnoliopsida; order Zingiberales; family Zingiberaceae; genus Boesenbergia; species Boesenbergia rotunda. Next base: position 25,499 of record JAGFNQ010000243.1, read on the forward strand.
ATGGATAATGGGATGCTTGTCCCAGATGAAATAGTTACAAATGTATACTCTTAAGCTTCTGCCACCTTTGCATTTCATTCCAAAGACTTCTAACTGACCTGCTTTTCATGGTCAGATGGTTTTATCACGGCTGTCACGAAATGATGTAAGAGAGAAAGGATGGCTCCTTGATGGGTATCCGAGGAGTTCATCGCAAGCTGAGAGCCTTGAGGGGGTGAAAATAAGACCTGATGTGTTCATTCTCCTAGATGTATGCCATTTGTGGTCATAATATTAGTTTTTTTTTTTGCTAGATAAAATTAACTCCTGATCATTTAACACAATCTCATTGATGCATGGAAAGTATGTTTTCAGTAATCCATATTCAATTGGTTTTGTGGAAGATCTTGGTTTCTCATCTGTTGAGCCTTGCAATGGGAAGGACATTTATATCTAAAACGTGATCATTTTAATTTATCTACCTTACAAATAATATGGTATTCCTTAACAAAGTGTAGTATCTGAATTTGCAATCCAATTTTCGTTTTAAGTTCTTGTATCTGCATGTGATGGTTAATGACACAACTTAGAATGGTAAAAAAAAAATTAGAAAGATAGTAGTAACTTGACACGGCGTATACCAAAATTTGAAATTTCTCTTAAGAGTTTAGGTGAGGATAAAAGCAGCAATAAAAGAAGCATGATTATTACGTGACAATTAAAAGGTAATTTTTTAATTTTTTATTTTTTAAAAGACATGCTAATAATTCAATGTGTCTCTCTAAAATTTCATGGAAAATTTAAACTGATTACAAAACATTCTTTGTTTAAATCTTTCCACAAATATAGTCAGCAAACAGAGAAGTGGGTGGGTAGTTACAGTCTTACAGAACTTTGTTTATATTTACAGATAGATATGTAAAACATTTATGACCAAATTCTACATTCCTGCTTCCTAGTTTGTAGTGTATTTCATGGAGTTAAGTCAAAGAGATTAAGTTAATTTTTAACAATGAGATTTATTCAGACAAGTGGATAGGTACATGTAAATTTAATTGATTTCAAATGTGTATATTACCTGCTGAATGCTCTGTAACAAGTAACAACACTCAAGGCCTAACAGGCTTGATTTTTCACATACTTCTACTGTTAACATTCAGGTTCCTGATGAAATTCTAATCGACAGATGCATTGGAAGAAGGCTGGACCCAGTTACTGGAAAGATTTATCATCTTAAGAACTTCCCTCCTGAGACGGAAGAAATTTCTGCACGGATAATAACTCGAAATGATGATAGTGAGGAAAAGGTCATTGTACTCTTCTCTTTTCTCAGTATTTATTATGCTTTTGCCTTTAGCTTACCTTTATCTTCTCCCACTATTTTCATGTTTTTCTTCGTTGTAAACTTGACACAACACCAAAATTGAAGCGTTGAATTATCAACGAAGTTGATGAAGCAAAGAAGATAATAACCTCCTCTAGAGAAAAACTCTCACATAAAAAAGTCAAATTGAAAATTATATTAATTTAAAGATAATTAAAATGCAAAACTGGACTCTCCACTTCTTTTATAGACTCGACTCGACAATAAATATTCAAAACAATAAAAAAAGACTAATCTTAATAGGGATTATATTTATTTCCTTTTTATTATCAAAATATAAAATGTTAATTACCAAATGATAAAAAACAAATCTCTTATTTATTGCAAATGCACGAATTTTGAATATTTTGCAATTCTTTCCTTTTATCGTGGATGTAACAATCTAAAATTTATCTTCAATTTATTTTTTCTAAAATTATTTTCTTTATTATGTTATTTGATTTCTTGTCTACATTATTCTCCCTCACTGAGGAGAGCTCCACTCGTGGTGCGTTGTTGGCTTCATGGGCGCAGCTTACCTAGGCCCAGTGTGGGCAGCTGCCCACACTGGGCCTAGAAAAAAATAAAAGACGAGCAAGATACTCACTTTTATTAGCAATGCTGCCCACTGTAGAATAGGAGATATGGAATAGAAGAATGAGTTGGAGATAGCCGATCTTGGGAACTATTATTTTGCTAGCTATTGTTTTTTTGATGAAGACAAGCTTCAAACTAAAAAATCTTTGTAATAATTTTCTTTTGCCTACTTCTTTTATTTTTATTTAATCAAGCCATTCAGATTATTTTGATACAAGTTGCAATTTTATTCCGTTAAACTACTGCTAATTCGAGACAGGTTGTTTGATGCCAATTTAGTTAACTGATTTGGTAGTAACATCTGGTGTGTGTGTGTGTGTGTGTGTGTGTGTGTGTTTATCTATTTCTATCCTCTTAATTTTCTGCTTGTAAATGTTTTACAGTTGTATCTATTCAGTTTCTGTATCAGCTGTATCTAAAAAACATAAGGAAAGTTAGACACAATTTACCATCTTTGATATCACAAAGTGTTGATTAGAAGAAATACTATGAAGCTACCTCATGTTTTCAAGTTGTTGACAAGAAGAAATACAGTGTGCATTTTTTATATATACTTCTCACGATTTTTGGAGTTTACAAAAAGCATATTCATCTTCAGCTTCTCTGCACATGAACTAAAGACCTGCTTCAATTAATAAGTACATTGCATAATCTATTTTGTCTCAAGTTAAAAAAAAAATTATATATGCAAATAAATTTCAGAATTTGAGCTTAATTCAAAAAGAGGAATTGTAGAATAATAATTTTGTGATGCTTTATGATTATAAGATTTTATATTTTTTTACTTTATTAATTATATTGAATGCGAGTTTTGGCATAACGGTAAAGTTGCTACCGAATGACCTAGTGATCACAGGAGTTTAATGCATCGGGTTGCCCTTTTACTTTATTAATTATATTATTGTCTACACCGAATCAATATATTATTATTGCCTATTGAAAATCATCGTCCTAGCTCCGCCCCTGGTTGGCTTCTCTTTTTAGATAGTTGTTTAAGCACAAGGAACAATTGCTTTAGTAACTTTGTCTAGCAAAGTTTCTTTATTATTTTTATTCTTTGGACTTCCCTTCAAATGAGAAAGAAATCAATGCATTTTGTTCTCTTTTTGTACTTTGACATCAAGATGTACCAATGTGGCCAAATTCCTTCACTGATTATATGTTTCCTTGTCTACATTAGAACTTAGGGCCAAATTCCTTAAGTAATTTGATGTCAAAGATCAACTTCCAAATGATTTTGATGGTCCATACTCCGTAGATGCTCATGCATGTGTGTCTTTCATATCATAAACTATCTACCTTTCATATATTTTGTTTATGGAAGCAATTCTACATTATTTCTGGTGCATGCCATATATTATGCTTATGGAAAATGATATTTAACAGCAAATGACGACAGGAAACCATCAGTTATTCTTCCTTCTAAACAATACTGCATGTTTGGTGTTGAATTGATGCTCTTTATATTCTTTTATGACACTTCTATAGTTCTATGTAAATTTTACCAAGGTTTTGCGCATGACTCAATGTGGCATATCGAACTGGCATTTATACTATTTACATTAGATGTTCCAAATTCTTGCTATTTTAGCTAGTTAGAGATTTTTTTTAAAAAAAACAAGTTAGTTTGTGCTTTCTGTTTCAAGTGTGACATTAATGCTACTGAAAACATAATAATGGTGGTCAAAAGAATAATGTTAGCTAGTTAGAGATTTTTTTATTTTCAATCAAACTAGTTTGTTGTTTCTGCTTCAAGTGTCATAGCATCCTAATAATTCTTCAGATAACACATAATTGGTATCAATTGCAATTGAAAACCTAATGGTTGTCAAAAGAATACTGTTGTAAATCTTTGTTCAACATCGTAATTGTTGATGCATATTGAAATTTTTTCACTCAATAAATTTCCTGCATATCAGGTGCATTTCCATTCTGTAATTTCAAAGTACTTAGAGTTTTAATAGCATGTTGTGTTCTATTTGACGACATGAAATCATGAGTCTTTCTTGCACTTGGGAATCCATGCTTTGTGGAATGTGATTATCAACTGCCTATGTCCCTGTTCTTTTATAAACAAATAACATCATCTAAATGGAGAGTGTTTTTCTGTGGCCAGGTCAAATCACGTCTTGAGACATATAAGAGGAATTGTGACTCCATTTTGCCGATATACAAGGACTTGTTGAAGAAGGTGTATATTTTAACTATCAGATTCCATATCAATTTTGTACCAAAAGGGGGAAAGGTTGTGACATAATTTATCCAAATACTTGAATAACATAGGTCAATGGCAATCGTTCAAAAGAGAATGTGTTTGCTGATATTGACTCTCTGTTGCAGAAGATTAGTGATGATTTTGCAAAGACCAAATACTTGGAGGTAATTGTAGGTAAACACTTTAGAACTTACAAGAAAAAATTAATTCTGATTTGCATCTTCATGGTCAAATTATGAAACGATAATGACAAGGGAAGCATTTCAACAAATTCATTATTGCTTGCAACTTTTAGATTTTTATTGAAAGAATATGAGGAATTGAGGATTGCACATTATTGTGATATTTGCTGACACTAATCTATATGTATCGTATTCCTAGTAGCTTCAATACCTTGTCCTACAGGGGAAGAGTCAATTTGTTCTTGGGGAGATTTCTGCACTTGATACTTGTTTATATGTTTCCTCAGATGAATGCTGCTTTTTCTTTGAAAAAAAACAAGAATTCAGTTCTTCCCATCCCTTCTTTAAAATTTTAGCTAACCTATTATAATCCCTGAACCTTTCCACGGGAAGGATCCACTTGTCTGTCTGCTGGCCCCAGATGATTGCTTCTCTATGAATTAGCTTAGATATCATATCCTTTGGTGGCCTTTGTTTCCATGGCCCTCCTTACTCAGGAAGGTGAGGACCACACCAGAGGTGAACTTTTTTGGATGGATGGTGGTAGACTTGACTGCTGTCAAAAGCCTTCCTACCCCTTGCAACATCATTATTCCCTCAATTTGCATAGTGTGTAATTCCCAGGACAAAATACAAGAACAACTATGCTTCACCTGCCCTTATGCTGTTCTTGGATAGTTCTGTTTGACAATGCCCCCCTAGCAGGCCCCAATTTGCATAGTGTGGGATTCCCAGGACAAAACACAAGAAGAACTATGCTTCACCTGCTCTTATACTGTTCTTGGATAGTCAACCTTGCTCGACAGTGCTCCCCGTGTGTCTTTTAGACACTGTCTTGTACATCTCCAGGTCTGTTTCAAAGAGGATTATGATCACCGTACACAGACTGATTGTTCGTTTGGCACGAACCATTTGAGCCGAACGAAATTATTGCATCTTCAAGCATCAAAGTTGTGTAGTGCACGGGACAACCTGTTCAGATGCTTGTCAAAAGCTGCTGTGAGCTCATGCAATCTAGATCCTCTATTATATTTGATTTTGTTCCCTAAGACTAAATACAACAATTAATCATGTCATCTTTAGAATTTGGGAGTATAGCCTACATATTTTTATATTTGCAAAATTATGTGGGTGGGGCATACCTTCCCTTTCCTAGGATTTTTTACTTGGTTATATACGAAATATGAAATCATTGAAGTGTTCAAATCTTGAGCATTTATTATCCTTGATTTGCAAGTCTTTGATTTTACCTTTTACTTTAGTTACTGGAAAGATTTCAAATATTCTTTATAAAATTCATAGGTCCAATCTGAAGAATTTAGTTGAATTGATTTTGCTTGATTAAGTTTTTTCATTTCTCCCTGTAAAATTTCATGTGAATACAGTTATTTAGAACTTTCACATTGGCCCATATCTGTCATTTAAGCAACCATGTATCATGGTTTCTGTTGCATTTTACTTCACTAGGAAACTCAAAGGACACTCTGAAATTCTCTTCATCAAGCAAGGTATGTATAAATCTTCTTACGGTAGTTTGACAACAATGCATCAAGAAGGTTATAAGATTCATTTTTGTTTTAAATGCTCTTCCTCAGGATGAATGGAGAGGTATTCCTACTAGACTGAATAATGTTCCTCATTCCAAAGAGATACGGACATATTTCTATGCTGATGTGCTACAAGCTACTCAAAATGCTATAAATGATAAAAAAAGAAGAGTGAAGGTCAGATACTAAGAATTATTTTTCTTGTGAAGAACTTGAATAGGTTGTTGAGTTGTAGAAAATTGAATTTCCATACTTATCCATTTGCTTTTGTAGAATTCATAATGTTAGTTAGTTAAGAACTATGATGTAAGATGCATTTACAATTAAATGCGCCTCTACCTTATAATGTGGATCCAGTTATTGAGTTTCTTTTTTATTGCGTTGGAGTTTAGTTTGTCCAGTTTTATCAATTTCTCAAAAAAAAATTTAAAATATCTATATTCTATGCAAAATTATCAAACTTAGTTCAAATTGAGTCACTTTGAGTTGGGACAAGTCATATTATGCAATTTTATTTTAAAACCATATCTTTAAGAATAATATAACACAAACATGATGGTTAAAATGGAGGAGGAGTGACACGTGTTCTTTGTGATTGTAAGGTATCTCTAAAGCTTAAAGAGAAATTATATAAAGTAGCAATATATGAAGCTGAACGTTGGGCTATGAAATGAGCACGCGAGTAAAAAATGAGAATTGTAGAGATGAGAATGTTAAGGTGGGTGTATAGATATAAGAAGATGCACATGATAAGAAACGAGAACATTAGAGAAAAATTCGGGGTGACACCTATTGAGGAAAAACTCCAAGAGATGTGTTTAAGATGGTATGGATATGTACTTGGGAGACCAATATATGCCTCAGTTAGGTAATGTGAGACCGCGACAAACACACACTAATTAAGGAAGAGGGAGACTAAAAAAAACTTAATTAGCAACGATAAAATATGATAAAATTCATTTAAATATAGATGATAATATAGTAGGAAATCGAGCTCAATTGAGTAGGAGGATCTATATAGACGACCCCACTTGGTGAGATAAAAACTTTGATGTTGTTGTATCTTTAGGAATAATATTTATTGGACATACGTGGACTTTATTTTTATTACTAAAATCTTTTTCAGATTAGAAGTTTTCAGTTTTTGTATAGAAATCTATTGTTTTAAAACATCCTGAATTAAAAACTAAAATTGACTCAAGTAGAAAACCTGAATTTCAGGTCAAGTCAATTATGTTTTGGGGATAGACCTGTAGATGTCATTCCCTTGTAAAGTCCAAAATGGTCTTGGATGAATTCGTTTGCATTTTTTTCAATTCAATGAGAAGAAATTGAATTGCTATTCTTACAACCTTGACGATCTCATATCATTCTTTAAATTCCTTGTGCTTCCATGAAGTTGTTGACAAACACAACTTTTGAATATCCTTATTCTAGTTTCCCTCAATGTTTTGTCATGTCTGTTTGACATGTTTCAAGGGTTAATTAATCATCATGAGACTCTTAGGCTTTCTCTACCATGTTTGTTTAGACAAACAATTTTTTCCATCTGACTGGACTCCAATTTCTATAATTATTTTTGGTAAAGCAACGTATTTTAGATTTAACTCCAACCATGTTATCAAGACTAAGATACCAATTGTAAGGACAAATTACACAACCCTGCCATGTTGAGGCCTAATTGTATTTAGACTTGCTTTAGGTTCTGAAACTGGACGTAGTACTCTAAAATGTACCCAAACAATAGAAATATTTATTTTATTATTTTTTAGTCAATCAAATTTGGTTCACATGAATCAAATCCAATGCAACTCTGCAACTCTCTCCAATGATGATCTTTTGTGGTCTTTGTTCCTCATATGATGCTCATGATCTATCTCTAATGATGTACAAATGACAATCTTGCAAGGTGCTCATGTGGCTTAAATGGAAAAGGAGTTATAGATTTATTCCTACTGGGAATAAATCTTAGAAGAATGCTATCTCTGCTGATTTAGCAGCAAAGAAACATTAATTAGTTGTATCATTGAGAATCTGATGCATAACTTTCTGCACACAGATTATTTTGTTGAAATTGAAACTAGTGCTTTTTTCTATCACACAGGTGGAGATCAACATTCCTGAGCTTAACCCAGAAATGGTAACCAATATTGTCGATGTTCCTCCACAAATTTTTCTTTGTGCCTTACTATTCCTCTGTGCTGCCCAGGATGTTTACAGAATTGGAACTCTTATGGAACTTGTACGAACTCTTGCTCTTTCATTTGCAGACGACGGAAAGTGCGTCAAAGTAAGTTGTCAATTCTGGATTAGGGCTCTAAAAATGGTTTTAAATTGTTTAGGTTAAGTTTTAAGAATTGCCAATTGTCTATTTTTCATAGGTTTGTGTTCAAGGATCAATGGGTGAAGGTGCACTTTCTGGAATGCCATTGCAGCTTGCTGGAACCCGAAAGATTCTGGAATTTATGGATTGGGGTGAATATGGTGCTCTAGGAACCTTTGTTAAAATTGGATCAATAGGTCTGCATCTAAAAGCTAATTTCTTTCTTGTACCGGCATTACTTCTTGTTGAAATGCTTAATTGCTTATCATCATGTTCAGTAGCTTACTATTTCATTAACTGGGTTGGTCCAACATTATAGTAAGGTCAAAGTATCATTTTTCACATTATGGTAATGCAACCAACTTCATCAACAATTGAACCTTGGATATTTGATCATAGATAGCATAAACTGAATTGTCATCCTGAATAGCAGATGAGAGCATATATAGTGTTTGAATAAAATATTTAATTATCTAAAATTAAGTAATGAATCCTTCTCCTGAACAATTGTTTCTCTCCTAAAACATGCACCAAACCACCAACCATCCTCTTGACAATGGTTCACAGCTAGAAAGCATATTAATTGTTGATTTTAAAGCCAAAACAGGGTTACTTCACACAAAATATGATACATAAAACCAATATATCATTTTTCACATGTGTGCACCTGGCAATTCATTGCCTATGTTCTGTTACAGTTATTCATGCATAAATTATTTCCTAGGGGTATCCGTGTGGTTTTCTTTCAGGAACTTGATAACTTAGATAGCTATTATAAATAAATTTTTGCATAGTTAATTAATCTTCTGTCAGAAACTAGGTCCTAAAGAGGTTGAAGAACAAGATGATATATTTATTCTTGTAGCTCCACAAAATGCTGTTGGAAACTGTATAATTGATGTGAGTGATCATCAGAAAATTCATTGTTTTATTTTCATGTTCATATAGAAAATTTTTGGCTAACTGCTGATTGTGTGCTTAGGACATGAAAGCTATGACAGATGCCGCCGGTGAACGTCCTGTGATTCTTGTCAATCCCCGCCTTAAGGTTTCTTAACATTCTGCAACTTCTCTCATATCAAAGATACGTTTTCTCAATTTCTTTTCAATCTTCTCGGATGCAAAGAAACCACTTTCTGTAGTGTGGGCACTTGAACAGCTGTACCGATTATGGGATCTCAAACACTTAACACAACTTATGTTTAAGCGCAGTGTAACTGCTCAATAGAATTTTTAGAGAATAAATCTTAATTTGATGAAATGATCACACTGAGTTTTGTTTTTGCACATTTAACTGATCAAGACAAATTCAGATTAAATCAGTTCTCTCTCCCCTTGGTACCAACAAAAATGACAATCCATTGTATATCAAACACCTCCCCTCAATATCTGGATTAAAAGTCCATTTACATAATAGAACTCTTAGAAAATTAATAATCTTGAATGATAAATTATGATATTAAGTTCTACTATTTAACAGATATAAGTATACCAATGACATATTCAGCTTTAGCTTGTTCTTAGATGAAAATTTTCAGACAACTATGGGTGTGTATTGTTCACAGAGGAATGGAATAAATATTTTAGGGAATAAAATAGAAATATGTATTCCATAGTTTGGTTTGCATAATAAAATAGGCACAAAATAACTATTCTAATGTTTGATTAGTAGAAATGTTATAAGAAATAAATAAATAATAATTTTTCATAATGGAAATTTTTCTCTACTTAAATATTTTGTTTGACTTGTTTAGTTCACACAATTTGCTCACTCGGCCATCTAGCATGATCAGTTCGTCCGACATATTCTCCTGACCAACCCAATTGCCATAACTGGTAGAAACAAACCAATCGATTCAATTGGTTAGTCCAGGTTCATTATCTTGCTTACACCTCTTTGCGCATCCAGGCTATTCACCCCAACTAGCCTTTCAACCTGTCGACCCCGATTGACGTGATTTGGTTGCTTGCCCCAATTGGCTCATCCAACTTGACCAATTCACACTACCCACTTGATCATGTGACATCCCAATACACCCGACGCCACCTAGTTCAAATACCTTCCCCAACCATTCGATTAAATAGTCACCCAACCGCTTAGGCTTCCCTAACCTCTTCCATTTTCCCAGACAATTCGATTTGCTTGACATATTCAATTGGAACGGATGCCTGAGCCAGGCCCATTCCACTGGCCTGCTTGGGTCTGACTTGTCCGGTGCAGCTAGCTTGATGGTCCTTTCAATCTCTCTAGCCCCACTGCGTCCAACCTGCCAACTTGCCAACTCAGACGGGCCTTTCATGCCAATCAGGGTTGAAATAGATATAAGGAATAGCTACCCAAGAATTGTTGTCTTATGAATTGGTTAATAATTCAGAATAGATTGGTATTTCAATGCTACTTTTATTCCATGGGAATTATAGCTATTCCTATAAACCAATGCACCAATTGCTTTTTTATGCAAGAAGTAGCTTAACATTCTGCTGGTGGCCATGTAGCTTGATTTTTCCTCCTCACAGTTTGTTTATTGTGATGTACAGACTGTGAGTAATCATTGTTCAAGTACTTGAAAAGATTCTTCTGTACCTATGTATTGCTTTCCCGTTTTTATGTGGAAAGTCAAACTATCCTAATTTAGAAGATTCTAATATTCTGCTACAGCTGTAAATATCTTGTATTTATAATTATTCCCTATAACTATTGTCAATTTCCTATAAATTAGAATATGTAATTAGGTATTTATTTTATTACCTAATATCTAGGTAATACCTCATGTATTTATAGTGCTCTTATCTATAAATAAAATTAATCTTTTCCTCTCAAAACTTTCATGGTATCAGAGCAAGGTTAACCTAGAAGCTATCATCTCTCTATCCAAGTCACGACAACCTCTTTCTTTGTCTAAAACTTTTGCCTCATACTCTATGGTCTATTCCAACCCAACCTCTGGCGATTCATCTGCCATAACCACTCATGTTTCTTCCAATATACTAATCAGTTCCCAACCACCAACCTGTTAGTGTTAGCCCTAGAGCCAATTATGAGATGATTGACTAGGAAATTTTTTGTATCATATTTTATTAATAAAGACAATGTTTTGGTTATTATATTTACTTCATGTTTGTGCCAAATGAATAAGTATAATAATGTCCTTAGGTAGTAGGTTCTAATCTATATCATATCAATTGATTGAATTGATAGTGAGATAATGTATAGAACACTACTCTTAATTATTCCTAGTCAAGCATTACTATTCAAGGACAATATTAATGTGTTGAGACTAGCATGTAGGTCAATTGATGACTTGATCTCATAAGTCATGGATATGGGATATCAAGTTGACATATGGGTACATATTAGAGAATATATACTGAATTTACCTGCCATGAGAAAGTTTCATGGATTGTTATATGAGTGTCATAAACTTTTTTATTGTGACTATTGGTATGAATAGTCCTTAGACCTGAAATCACTACGGTTCTCTACATAAGGAGTTGTATACTTTGGTATCGTCAAACATCACCCGTAACAGGGTGGACTATAAAGTCGATCACTGGGTATGCAACAAATTATGCGGAGGGATGTGAGTGGTGTAGATGGGATCTATCCCTCTCATATGATGGGAGTGATATCTGTGGGCCACTTGATCGAGTAGAACTACTAAAATGCATGACCATGCTCAAATGAGTCAATATGAGATATTGAGCTCATTTGGTTGAGTGAGTCTACTTGGGGATCAAGAAACACATAGATTGATAAGAGGATGACACGGTCTATGCCTCATTGATCAATGATCAATCTAGATATCAAGGATAGAAGGACAGTCATACAAGATAATAGACACGGAAAGGTTATATCGGATCTCGACTTTTCTGGTCACTTAGGTAGCAATGATGCATTGCTAGATGCCGCTCATTGCTTATGTGTCTAAAGCGGTTTAGATACATTGTCAACGTTACGAGAACCTATTGGGTTACACACAAAGAACACGTTATTTCGGAGATATGGTGATTTTAGTTTGACTAAAATGTGATCCGAAATTGAATCAATTGAGTTAGACTCAAATGAATTCATTTGGATTACGGGATTGAGTCTAATCCGAGTTAGACTTATTTATATTAGACTCAACCACTTAAGATGGGTTAATGATCATTAAATCATTGTTAGAGAGGAATACCAAGAGGCATGATTCATTGGATGAATACTATATGCAAAGTCAAAAGATACCAAGAGTCTTTGGTATTCATTAAGGTTTATGAGCATTAAACAAATGAGAGACAAAGAAGCAAAGACTTTTCATATTCATTGGATGAATATAAAAGTCATTTTCATTTTTGAATGAATCATTCTCTGCTTCTCTTCTTGCTCTTGGCCGAAACTCTCTCCTCCCCATTCTTGGCCGAAACTATTTTAAGGTTTTTGGCTTTCTTACTTTGTGAACCATCCCAAATTGCTAGTACAACTAAGGTGGTTCTTCTCCAAGACCGAGATCGTGTTCGTGTGGATACTACTAGAGGCACGGTCATTCTGATCATGCAGAGATTCGGCGAACCAAGGACTAGCGGGATACGCTAAGGGCACACATCAAAGGTATAGCTCTTAGATAGAACTTTGTACGAATTTTTCGCATGGATCATTGCAAGGGATCCTATTTTCCGCTGCGTATATTGTTGTTTTTCGCATAGAGATCCCTACACAACCGACTCCTCCCTTGCCCTTAACATCGGTCACAAACTCGATGGCCACAATTATCTTCAATGGTCCCACTCCATGATGATGTTTGTGGTCGGCCTCACAGGGGCAGTCGTCGAACCTGTTGTTGGTGATCTAAAAATTAGAAATTGAAGAATAGAAAACAACCTTGTCATGTCGTGGCTTATCAGTTCCATGATCACCGAAATAGGAGAAAACTTTCTCCGCTACTCATCAACAAAAGAAATTTGGGATGCTCCCGTGAAACATTCTCAACCAACGACAACACCATGGAGTTGTTCCACGTTGAAAGCACTCTCGAAGACCTGCGCCAAGCAGATCAATCAGTCACTGCCTTCTTCTCCACATTAACAAGGCTTTGTCAACAATTGGATCATTTTGAATCCCATGAGTGGAAGTGCATCGAAGACGCTGCATACTTCAAGAAAATCATTGAGACTAAACGGGCATTCAAATTTCTTATGGGACTTGACAAGTATCTCGATGAAGTGCGTGGCCAAATCCTTAGCATGAAACCTCTCCCTAATCTTCGAGAGGTATTTTCTGAAGTTCGTCGTGAAGAAAGCCGGAAAAGGATCATGATGGGCACTCCAACCAACACACATTTGTCTGATTCTTCTGCCTTAGCCACTGCCACAGAAGACTCCACATCTCTCGCTGCTCGAAAGCAACCTCAAAATCCCTGCTCCATGAAGAGGACGTCCACGGTGTGAACATTGCGAGAAACCAGGCCACTATAAGGAGACTTGCTAGGATTTGCATGGCAAATCTGCAAATTGGAAGCCTACACGAAAGTATGAACATCGAGGCAATGCTACTACTGTTGATGCACCAAAAACATCTCCCTTTACCAAGGAACGGATGGATGCTCTCAGGCAAATCTTCAAGTCTCAAGTCACTGCCACTACAACAATCGTCGTGGAGCTTGTTGCAACCACTGATGATTCTCTAGGTAGAATTTGCCCTTTATGTAACAAATCAACACCCATTCTCCTCTTGGATAGTCGACTCTGGCGCCTCCGACCATATGACAGGTGATAGAAGATTATTTACTACATTTGTTCCATACTATGATTCTCAGACTGTACACATAGCTAATGGATCACGATCCAAAGTCGTTGGAAGAGGGACTATACGCCTAACACCCACACTTTCCCTTCATGCTGTGTTATATGTCCTAGAATTAGATTGTAACTTTCTCTCTGTAAGTAAACTTAATTCTGACCTTAATTGTGAGATTAAATTTTCTGCTTAATCTTGTGTTTTTTAAGATGTTGGATTATGAGAAGATGATCGGCAGTGCTAAACTCTATTCCGGGTTATATCTCCTCAACACAAGCAATTCTCTCATTGGTACACAACTCAGCCCTCAGTGTCAGTCAGTCAAGAATCTTAAATCCTGTTTCACTCCAATAAAGATAGTGACATTATGTTATGGCACTATCTATTAGGTCATCCAAATTTGATGTACTTAAAGTATATGTTTCCATCACTCTTCATTAATAAAAAACCAAATTTGTTTCAGTGTGATGTTTGCCAACTCTCTAAGCACACTTGTAGCACATATTCACCTATTTCATATAATCCATCTCATCCTTTTTCCCTTAACGGGAATATTTGGGGTCCCAATAAAATATCAAATTTGGGCTCACTGGTTCTTGCTATTAGTTGATTATCATATCCGAATAAGTTGGACATTCCTCATGAAAGATAAATCTGAAACCAACAACATTTTTAAAAACTTTCATGTAATGATTAAGAACCAATTTCACACAGATATACAAGTTTTCAAGTCTAACAATGCTCGTGACTTCTTTAATTCCAATCTGGGCCCATATCTAAATGACTATAGCATTGTACATCAAAATTTCTGTGTGGATACTCCACAACAAAATGGGGTTGTTGAACGCAAAAATCACCGCATATTAAAAGTAGCCCGATCCCTACTGTTTCAAGCTAATGCTCCAAAAGATTCTGGGGCGAAGCTGTTCTTACGAAAACCTATCTGATAAATAAGATGCCTTCTCGTGTCATCAACTTCCAAACACCACTCCAAGCCCTTGTCCACCTATACCCAAACTCTCATCTAGTTTCAAAAGTTCCAGTAAAAGTTTTTAGTTGTACTGTCTTTCTCCATGTCTACCTACATAACAGAAGTAAACTTGATGAGCGTGCAATCAAATGCATGTTCATTGGGTACTCCTCGAATAAAAAGGGCTACAAATACTCCTTGCCTACAACCAATAAATTCTACAGTACCATGGATGACACCTTTTTTGAAAGACGTCCATTCTTTTCCAATTCTGAAATTCAAGGGGAGATTCGTACACTTGAATCTCAGAATTGGTATTGGTCCTCTCTCATTGATACTCTACCGCATGTGTCTCAGCCACCTTTTAACAATCAACCATCTCATTTGGTCGATCAGCCTCCTTTGGCCGACCAACCTCAACCTTCCGACAGTCAACCTAGTCATCTCAATCCTCCAGATAACTTCATCAAAGTTTACATGAGAAAATGTCTTGAACAGACCGAACACAACCAGGAATCAACTCTGGATCTAATAACGGATGAAATAGCACAGGTTGAACCAGCGACTAGTCCACAATTAGAGCCCATGGATTCTGAATCACTAGATAATCCTATCTCCAACTTGGATCTACCAATTGCTCTTCGGAAAAGTACCAAATCTTGTACAATGCATCTGATTCAGAATCATTTGTCATATGCCAGTTGATCACAGAAGTTTAGGCTTTTTGTGTCTACCCTAGACAAAATCCAGATTCCCAGAAATGTATTTGAAGCCCTACAAGGTCCTGCATGACATGTTGCTGTTCTTGATGAATATGGGGCTCTAATGAAAAATGAGACTTGGGCACTCACACTACTACCACCTGGAAAGAGAGTTGCTGGATGTAATTGGATTTTCTCCATGAAAAAAAAGGCAAATGGAAGTCTTGATAGATTTAAGGCACGTCTAGGATTCACACAATCCTACAGGATTGACTATTATGAGACCTTTGCTCCAATTGCCAAGTTCAATACCGTGAGAGTTCTCCTATCTTGTGTCGTAAATCAAGAGTGACTAATATTCGAGCTGGATGTGAAAAATGCATTCTTGAATGGAGACTTAGTTGAAGAAGTATATATAGAGATTCCACCCGGATTTGAGAATGGTCAGACAAGAAGTGAAGTGTGTAAACTCAAGAAATCTTTGTATGGACTCAAGCAGTCACCGCGGGCATGGTTCGAGAGCTTTTCCAAGGTCCTGAAGTTGGATGGCTACTATCAATCCCAAGCTGATCACACATTGTTTGTTAAACATGCCTCCAATGGCAAGATGAATTCTAATTATATACGTCGATGGTATAGTACTCACAGAAGACAATGAAGATGAAATAAAAAGACTTAAAACCGTCCTATCCAAAGAATTTGAAGTGAAGAACCTAGGACTTCTTAGATATTTTCTTGGTATAGAAGTCGGTAGATCGCATCAAGGAATATCAGTCTCTAAGCGCAAATACGTGTTAGACTTGCTTCATTAAACTGGTATAAGTGGTTGTCGTCCATCGAAAACTCCTATGGATCCTAATGTCAAATTGAAGGCTAGAACAGAAGAAGAAACTGTTGATAGGAAGCAATATTAGAACCTAGTAGGTAAATTGATTTGCCTCACTCACACTCGACCAGATATCAATTATGCAATGAGTTGTGTCAGCCAGTTCATCACTAACCCTTTGGTTGATCACTTGAATGTTGTTCTTCGAATCTTGAGATACTTGAAAGGAGATCCTGGAAAAGGACTTTTTTTTTAAGAGATGCTAACTGAGCAAGATCTTAGAGTGATCGAAAGTTAACATCTAGTTATTGCTCATTTGTGTGGGGAAATTTGGTCACTTGGCGCAACAAGAAACAACCAGTGGTTGCTCGTAGTAGTGTTGAGGTAGAACTTCGAGCCTTAGCTCAAGACGTTTGTGAAGGAATATAGTCAAAACAATAGTTGAAAGAGCTCAAAATCAGCTTCCAAGGTCCTATACAGGTGATGTGTGACAATCAGTCAACTATGGCAATAGCTAAGAATCCTGTCCAACATGATTGTTCAAAACATGTTGAAATTGATTGACATTTTCTCAATGAGAAGATACAAGATAAGATTGTGTTGATGAACTATGTTCCTTCTCATCAACAAGTTGTGGATATTCTCACCAAGGCTCTATTCAGACCCAACTTCAGTGAACTTAGTCTTAGGCTCGGGTTAATGAGTATCTATCGCATAGTTTGAGGGGGAGTGTGAAAGTCAAACTATCCTTATTTAGAAGATTCTAATATTCTGTTACAGCTGTAAATATCTTGTATTTATAATTATTCCCTGTAACTAGTTGTCAATTTCCTATAAATTAGAATCTATAATTAGGTATTTATTTTATTACCTAATATCTAGGTAATACCTCATGTATTTATAGTGCTCTTATCTATGAATAAAATTATTCTTTTCCTCTCAAAACCTTCACCTATGTATTGCTTTCCCCTTTTTTCTCATGTTCTCTGGAATTTATGGCACATGTTGCTTGGAAATTTATCTTATTTTGATACTATTTTCCCACATCTGAGACTTTCAGGATTTGCCAGCATCAAGTGGCATAATGCAAGTACGTGAAACTTTACTTCTCTAGCAATTTACTAAAAGATTCATCTGTGTTGTTCTTGAGCATTATTTGAATTTTTGAAGACAATGGGAAGAGCAGAGAGATTAGAATATGCTGCGTCATTCGAGAACTGCTACTCCTTTCGGCTGCTGTATTATGCTGGAACACAGTATCCTATCATGGGCGCTTTAAGGTTATCAATCTCTTTTGCATTTCACTTTCTTGTATAGTTGTATGTTGTAATTTATAATTCAAAAATTTATAAGTTAACAGAGAAAACCACTAGTTGAAAGAGAACTAAATTGCTATTAACTCTACAACTCTGCTCCATTTTACCAAGTATCCTTTTCTAACCCTCAAACTGTTGCTCCAAATTAATAAATGATATGTCATCAAAATTGATTTAGATGATTACAATATGCTCAAACATCTGGATGAACTGTCAAAAGTATAATATTGGCAAATTTTCAGTCAGCTTGATGAACAACATTTTGTATCAAAACTGTGTTGAAATTAATGTTGATGAAACTGCGTGTATTGGTGAATTTTAGCACGAATTTGATTTAAAATATAATTTGTCAAGCTGTTTGGTGAAATGACTTGATGGCAAAATAGGATACTTTAGGACAGTGAAAATTTTTGAAGGAGGTTCTGGAAGTTTTTCTTTGAGGGACCTGCTATCGTTGCCCTTTCCATTTTGCCTATTGGATGAGGATCTCCTTCTAAGTCAAATTTAGGAGACCCAAATTTAGGAGACCTGCAGAATTTGTGCTGGCTTCAATTTTTTTCCCAACTCTCTGTTTCATTACAATAATTGATGAGGGCATCTAAGTTCTTAAGTGTTAAAGGATTGTTCTTTTATACGGTATCAGAGCCATCACTGATCATCTCCTAATCCTCTTGAGAGTTGGTGTCGAGGAGAGGTTGTGGCCTAATCCTCACCGTCCTTGAGATTAGTGTTCCTCTTGGTCATGTGCCAAGGCTAGGATTCTCATGAACAACATAGTTATTGGTGTTTGTTTCCTCAGATATCTTTGATCTGGCAGAATTTCTTTTATGCCCTTGTATAATATTGTTTGTTAATAAGCTCTTGGTGACCTATGTCAATTGCAATTAGCACAAAAATGGAGTTACATTGTCTCTCTAATGTCTCAAGTTGAAGAATCGTATTGCTTTTATCAATCATCTTGTCACTCTGATGATATCTTGTCGTCTTGATGTTGATACAAATCATCCTAGGCTAGGTGTGTCATCTGATTTGCTTTAGTAATCCAGAAACATTCGTGTGTTCGTCCGATCATCTTCTTTTGGTTCAATACAGACTGAAGCTACTTGCACCATATTGAGTTTGATAGGGGTGGTAAAGGAAAGAAATTATCTAATAATCTACTGATCTGCATTGTTCTCTTTGATTATTTTCTGATCTTCCTCAGATATTTTTCTGATTAGCAATGATATCTTTCCTTTTAGAATGTTAGAATCTTTGTACTTCCGTGTTGTGTCACAGTCTATAAAATATGATGTCATGTATACAATAATTAATATCTTCAATCAAATGTTATCCCCATAATCATCTTGTTTTTACACTAAGCATCCAGAAAATCAAGACAGTGCCATTCTGTATCCATATCATCATAAGGGTGCCCTTCTTTCAGAAACTATCAAAACAGCATCCCACCTATATTTTTTCTGCCTAAAATATCCTTTGCACTACAGTTTAGAGATGTGTTGTACAATACAACTATACAACACCATTTGGAGCTGCTTTGACCAAAGCATTTCCAAACCTTTATACTGTTTTGACCAAAGCAATTCAACCTTGGAGCTACTTTGCTTTGATATCTGGTTCGTCAAAGCAGTTCCAAACCTTGGTGCTGCTTTGACCAAAGCAAACCTTAATGTTGTTTTGACCAAAACAACTCCAAGGTGATTTTTCTTTTGGTTTAGTTTTCTGTTTTTGTAGGGTTTTTTTTGTTTTTTATTGTTTTAATAGAAAAACAAAGAAAAAGAAGGAAAAGAAAAAAAGAAAAGAAATACAGCAGAAAATCTAAATAAAAATCATTTTTTGTTTTTGTAGTTTTCTAATTGTTAATTAGAAGAGAAAAAAAGGAAAAGGAAACAAAAGGAAAAAGAGAAAGGAAAGAAAAATAGAAACATAAAACATAAAATTAAAAAAAAAATAAAAATAGCATGGAGGGGTATTTTAGACAAAAATATAGATTGGGTGCTATTTTGATAATTTTTGAGAGAGGAACGCCCTTTTGATAATATGAATTAAGAAGGGCATGTTGGAAAGTGTTGGGCTCTCAAAAGCTTTCTAGGAAGAGAAGAGGATTTGTGGTATAATGACTTTGTATTGAAAAAAAAAAAATACTTATCTTACAACTTTACATTACATGAGTATTTATACTATTCAATAGAAACTCCTAGACCATACATCATTAATTAGATATATGAACTTATTCTATCTAGATACATGAATCCCGTTACAAGATTCATGTTTCACTTGGTTCATGTACATCAAACATTTATGGTTCATGTATTCAAGTTTAATTCAACTTCTAACCGGGCATTGTCTTGATTTTTTGCTATTAGCATATATGAGTGTGCTTAACTGTTTTGGTACTACAAGCATTTCTGCAAACAGAGAATTTTGTTTTCGATGTTCAATTCAGTTTTCGGATGGATCCTGGTTTGCCACTATATCTTAGGATTTAACATGTCTTTTTTGGTTTGCCTACTTTGCATCGGTTGCCAATCCAATGGGACCTTTATGCAGACTGAATCTTAAAATAGACAAATGTGATCATAAAATATGTGCTGCAGGATGTCTTACCCACATGGTTATGAACTTTACAAGAGGATCGATGAATCACTGAAAAAAGAGAAGTATCTACTTATAGCAGAATTTCCTAAAAAGCCAACTGGCAAGGAGATCAACGATGCTTTTGAAGGAAAGCCAAGGTAAGAAATCACACTTCTGGAAAATGCATTTCTGTTCCGGAAAATCAGTACAATTTTGTATGAAACATTATGTAAATGTAAGGGTTAATTAACAATCAATCATGAGCCTCAAGGCTATTAACAAATCTGTTATATCAATTATGAATCATCACCTTATGGCATTTTTTGTCATTTTGATACCTCATTAGATTCTTGTCATAAATATTTTCATGAATTTAAAATTCAAATTTTATTTTTTAAACAAATTGTATTGAAAACTATTGAATTAATAAATAATGGTTTGTTTGAATTTGATGCATGTGATTATTTCTGCAGAAATAGAGAGAAAAGAGCTACTGGAGTCTGGTACGATAGCTCAATTTACAAATATTGAATAGCTAACACCAGTAACTGAGAACAAAAACTTATCTATTTATATTTGCATGTCAGGGGCTTCTTGAGTAGCATACTGAGCTAGAGAATATTGAGCAAACAACAGAATGTGATTTACAATTTAGGTATTGTACTGATATGTAATCACATCCTTCCGGTGGTCAATTTCTCCAGGTATAGTCCTTTTTTGTTTGCCAATATATTGAGGTGGAATTGAACTGGAGAACCAAAGGAAAGCAGTTATATCCAATCTCCGTTCGTGATCCAAGAGAAAGATTGAAATTCCAATCCTATTTTTGTTGTCGATTTTCACTTTCCAAGAGTTTTTTCTCAGTCGAATTTATTAATATTTCAAACACCTTTCTTAAAGATTATGTTAGACTTGATCTAACTCTATCACTTGGGTCAGCTTCATCAGAGTTTTAAATTAAATACTAAAATTCTGCCTTGATCTTGTAGGTGATACTCTACATCAGATTAATCCTTAGATGTATGTACATTTCAAGACATCCTATTTCAAGTATCTTTTCTTATTGGGTTATCTGCACTAAAACATGACTTGGACGTTACTGTTAGTGAGGTTGAAATTGGTATTGGTGTTTGCCCGTGATTCTTCTTCTTGAGCCGTCTAGAGTAAACTTCATGGCAAGCAAATATGCAAACACCCATTTGACAGTTAAAGATATTGAATAGCACCCGGTTGTGTATAGCTTGACCTGTGGATCAGTAAGTCTTGACTCAGCCCGATGTATGGGCAAGGCTGAGCATGACACAACATGACTCATTCATCGGCAAGTGATATCGAGTACGGTCCATTTCTTGCTGCAAAATCATATCATGGGCGGTCTAATCCATTTGACACTCATACAGATTTGAGATAATCGCCTTGTCGATAGAGTTTTGTTTTAGTGGTGGAAACACCTCGTCTATTGTTAAAATTACATCGATCTCTGTGGAATCCTTTACTAACTTAGCATTATGTTTCCACAAACTCTTACCAAATCTGGATGCTAAATATTCCAAACATGAAATCTCACAAAATCCCTCAGCTTAAGGCGCCCGCTACCATGCCCTTGATCCTCTACTGATCACTACCTTCTTGTATCTAATGGTTGTGACCAAATCAGTCACCTATTATAGCATAAAAAGGATGTCAGGATGCAGAGCCACAAAAATGGTATTCTTTGATGTTCCACTTCATTTTTTATGTTTTTCTTTCTCATTCTGAATTCATTTTTGTATGACATTGGATTCTTTCCATTTATCATCTTTGGCTGGTCAGTCCATTATTCGCTCAAGAAAAAAAAAAAAAAAAAAAAAAAAAAAAAAAAAAAATGAAATTCAGTATTCCTCTGTAGAGCTGCTTGTGATGGTTGATGAAAAACCATAGGCTTGCTTAGACAAAAAGCAAATCTCAATGAAGATGGCTCCTATTGAAAACTAGGACTTCTTATGGCACAAATAGACATAGAAAATGCTAGTGTATATCTACAAACTTCACCTCGGGGAGGTTAAGCTGTCAATAAAGCATGTTGAGATCAAGAGCATGATTTGCTTGGTTAGGGGAATTAAACATTTATGGGTGTAGAGATGGTGAGAGTTCATCATTGAAATAGTTAACGTTTCACTCCAATCTTGGCCAAAGCAGAAAATTTCAGTGCCTGTGTTACCATACATGTAGACATGGATGGATTGATGCCTTCCAACCTTAGAAAAGTGGTATCAGCTAATGACATGATCGAAATACAGTATAAGAACTGGCATACAAGTGGTGCAATTAAAACTAGGAACGGCATGAAGAACCATGAAGATGATAACGTATTGAAATGTAGATAAGCAAACAATCCCAAATCCTACACTAAGTTTTGAAGCTTAAGCAGAGTCGAGTGATCATTGTTATTCAGAGTCGAGAATTCATTGTTTCTATGCACACAGTCATCGTTCAACAGCAGAGACCATCAGCCATGGAGATAAAAATTAGAGAAATCAGGCTCGTGTGGCTTCTCCGGTTTGGCCACGGCCATCGTTTCCGCTCTTGTAAATTCCCCGCGGGAACTTGTACGGCTGTCGTACCTCAAATCTGTGCTCCCGCCAAAACCATCCTCCCGGTGTCTGCAACATCCGCCGTTCCCGCCTTCGACCTCGTCCGATCTCGACACGAACGACTCCCAGTGCCCCGATTCCCTGGCCGCTTTCCTCCTCCGGTACTGCCGCCACGCCGCCTGCACTAGGCACGCCGCCCACGCCCGCCACTGGTGCGAGTAGTACCGGAGCGCGTGCTGCAGCCTCTGGCTATGCATCCTCCTGAACTGGTTCGCCACGAACCGGAGATCTTCCGCCCGCAGCGCGAAGCCCTCCGCTTGCACCGCCACCGTCACCGTCCGCGCGGAGGCCGGTAGCCGGCACGGAGACTGCGACGGCGCCGGGTGCAGCGCCCACGGCAGCAGCTCCTCGCCGCAGAAGTCGCCCGGCCCCAGGATGGTCGAGCCGGGGAGCCCCAACCGACGGCCGCCGCCAGCGGCGGAGCTTCGCAGCTTCCCGCGGATCACGAACAGCATCTCCGTCACCGGGTCGCCCGCCCGCACCCGCACCGTGCCGGTGGCGCTCTGGAACGACACCAGCCGCTCGCAGATGGCGTCCAGGAGAACGTCATCCATCTCGGCGAAGAAAGAAACCTGAATCCGAAAGAGGAATCCATTAACGAAACAAGAAAAGCGGCACCATTCCTCCATCGAATGCACTGTTCATACGCACGCGTCGGACGAGATCGATGCAGAGGTGATGCTTGATATCGCGTCGGAGATCGGAAGGCAAGCCTCGGAGAATGGATTCCTCATCAACTCCTCTGGTGGCGAGCCATTTCGACCGATAGAACTGACGGACTCGACGTCGAAAGTGAGGCGGAAGCTGGCGGTGGCGCATCCACTCTTCCGTGTCTCCTTGCTTCAGCCTCCATCTCTCCACTCTCGCAATGATGGATTGCAAATACGTCTGATCAGAACAAATACCATTCATCACTGTTCTCTCCAAGATTGCATCTTTTTCGTGAAAATGAACGGATCATCACCTGCATGTTCCCGATCAATTGAGCAAACAAAACGAGGCTGACCATGGCGATCCCTACAGAGAACAGCGTCTCCCCGAAGAAGGTACTGTTCACCATGTTCTGTCCATTGGAGCTGCAAGAGAACCATTTTGTTACAGTGAAATGCCACAAGAACGAACAAACAAACAATTAGAAGAAACCCTTACATCAACTGTTGAAACCCCCACCAGAGACCATAGCAATACTTATCCCCCAAGTTGACAGAGGGAACCCCAAATCTCAGAGAAGTCAAGAAGATGCCATAGTTGAAGACGATGCTCGAGTTCGTGGCATCGCAATTGGCAAAAACCTGCGTGCCATTCGCCCAGACATGCCTCTCTATCAAACTAGAGAAGTCACAATCCAGAAACCTGAATTCGCAGGTCGTTCCATTCATGCTGCTCATTCCCTCCATCAGGCACTGTTCTTTCCAGCATGTCAGCTGCCTGGCGATCGTAAACAGGTACCATATCGCTCCTATTATCTGCAACAAAAAACTCCGTGAGGATGTTTAAATGATAATTTTGATGTTGGAGTCTTCCCTAAACGAGGATAACGAACATGACTCGCGAGGAGGTATAACAGGAGATTGTATACAGCTCCTCCCCAGGCACTCTTGGTGATCACACCGGTGGCGTCTATGATCTGATCAGTCAAGGTGTAGGTGAGGTACAATCTAAGTGAATACTGAACGAGGATGATCAGAGTGACCATCACGTTGCTGGAGTTTCTTGCTGCTGGAATCAGCAGCCAAGTGACTGCCTGCAGAGCAACAGCAATTCATCAGTCAGTCCTGCATTGAACTCTATCCGGAGTTAGTTATACCCGAAACCTTTACTTGAGTGAGAGGCAGCGATGCGGCTAAATCTGCGGAGAAGTCTGACTTGATGTACCGTCTTCCGATCAGTTTCCGGTTCATGATAAGCTCCCCCTTTGCGAATACTCTCGAATTGGGTGCAGTGTATGCGGTGTTGAACTTCACGACCATGTTAAGTAGATAGAACAGATCGGTTACTGAGCGCGTAAAAGTGACTGAAACACTCAATCCCCGATCCAAGTCGATGCACGATGAACCATCAGCAGCGATTACTTTGATCATAGGCCAGTAGAAGATCATCGGATCGATGATCAAAGCGATGTAGCATGAAACAAGGAAGGAACGATTCCACACTATGAATGAAAGGCTTTCGGGGTCTAGTATCCATCTCTTGCATGATTCTTGATGCTTCATCCACGCTCTTGAACTTGGTTTGCTACGACAAAGGGATTTCACAGCTCTTGAACTGTAAAGTTAACCACAAATCTTTCAGCAACAAAAAAACAACTGTTTTTCTTCTCTTGAGCTATGAAACGAGCAACTCACCTCATGGTTATCTACCATGCTACTCCAATAACGATGTGTCGAAAAATGGAAAGCTACCGACAACAAGATTGCGAAATCATACACAGTCGAAGCATGGGATGGGGAGGAAAGGAAGATCTCGGTGGCACCTCAAGATGGTTCTTAGAAGCCATGGCTTGCATATTTGATTGCTAAAAGGATCAGGAGGGGGTGCCTAGCTTTATAGAGGCATAGTGTTCAGGGGGAATCAAGAAAATGGGATGAACTTCTTAATTGGCTCCAAGTCAAGTGTAGAAAAATAAAATGAATAATGCTTTGATTTAATTTTATAGCAAATCTAGCCCATTGACAATTTTCATAACACATTAGATTTTATTTGTTATAGTTTGTTTATTAAAAAAAGAGAAAATTTTCTTAAACTCCCCAATCCCAAAATTTTCTTTGGATGCAATCCACATTCAAAATTTTCTTTGCATGCAATCCCTGATGGGATTGAAAAGACAGTTCTGTGAGTATTGTTTGAAAAAGTTGAGTATAGAAGTTAGAAATTTGAGTATGTAAGGTTGCATCCACCATATCAAGAAACTGTGTACTCAATTTTCACTCTTTTATACTCATTTTTCATTAATTTATACTCAATCTTTACTCTTTTATACTTAATCCATCATGGAGTAAATATAAAGAATTTATCAAATGGGGAGTGTAAGCAAAGATCAAATGGAGATTGGGGAGTTTTTTGTAATTTACCGTTAAAAAACTATTTACTTATAATTATTTAAATAGTAAAGATACTCTTTCTATCCTAACAATCAAATAAATCATGCGCTGGAATTAAAAGTGTATGAATAGCTCCCGGGCCAATGGCCTAATAACTAGGGTCTCCGGTCTCTAACGGATAATCAAAGAAGGTTCAAATCTTAGATGCGATATATTACACAAGAAATTTTTTCCTGAAATGAGTTTAAAAATGTTGGCCTAAGTCTCCATGAGCTCTTTCTGAAATTTTTTTTGTGAGGTCAAATTGATAATATTTGGATAAAAAATATATTTAGTAATTATATTTAGTAATTAATTTAAAATTTTATCTAAATGAATAATCAGCAGCTATATATGCGTCTTTTTTAAGTAATATTATTAATTTAGAATGTATTGTAATAATTATTAATGGATAAATATTTTATCTTTTCCCACATAAAATCATCATTTGTTTAATAGGAGATGCACACCTTATAGATTGGAGCAACATATATAACATTATCTCAAATGGTATAGTATAATCGAGATGATCAGATAAATTACAAAATAAAAATATATCCTAATACAAAAGTGCAAACTCTATAATTCATCATCGATCTCTAATTAGATAAAGATAGATAAATTTTAAAAAAAATTATCCTAACACAACAGTGCAAACTCTATAAATGACCACGTAGAAGATTGCCAACTGCCCCAAGGGATGATCGGTTGCTTGACTAGTCAAATCATATAGCTTGATCAACTCAAATCGAGTCGATTAGAACTCAATCGAGCAATTAATTTGGATGGTTTAATTTCTTTAGCCAAATTAATCAAATAAATAAAGAAATAATCATCTTATAAATTTATATAAAATAATTATTTTATAAATTAAAAATAATTTTTTGAGTTGAATATGTATTCGGTTGTTAATAATTAACTTAAATAACTTACGTCTGTATTTTCTATCAAGTAGTAATTTGCTCCTAGTATTTAAAAAATAACACTTAACTCCTTTTAAAATGAAATAAAAAAATAGTAAATGGCCAAAAAATACATTGCATTGTTGATCTATACCTTAATTCTGAACGTTAAAATTATTCTGACTGAAATACCATTACTAAAACGTAACCTCAGACTTTTAGATAACAAAGAAAAGTAAAATTTAGATAACAAAGAAAAGTAAAAATAAAGAATCTCATATGACCGTTAAAAACCTAACCTTAACCTAAACCTAAACATTTTGGAAGGTGAAGTTATTAAAGTCTTGTACTTCTTCTTATATTTCATTCATCTATCCGAAGAATCAACGTCCATCATTTTGCTGCATACAAATAGTATGTAGTTGATATCTATTAGATGTTAGTGATTTTGAATATTAAGATGTGTAAACACTAATCTTGTAGTCACAACAGCATATAGTTTTATTTTTTTTGGATTTTGTAATGTCTTTGATGTGCATATTGGTGCAATTTTATCATACCAACGTTTCGCTCCTATTTTATTGTATGTCATATTTTTTATGATGAGATTTTTAATGATAAATTTTGTTCCATCTTTATTTATTTGATTTTGGTTCATCAATTTAAAATTTTAGCTTTTCTTTGGTTTAGTGAAGATAGTGGAATGATTATCCCTTTCAGAGTTGTTATTTTCTTATTGTTTATGTTGATACATGTGTGAATTTTGTGAAAGTTTTTTTCCCAGAAATAAGTAAGATTTGTAACCTATATATAGCTCAGGTTTGGTTACGGTTAAACTTTCAACAATCATGTGGATTTTTTTATTATTGCTGTCTAAAAGTTTGAGATTACTTTTCAATGGGTATTTTAGTCCGAATAATCTCAATGTTCAGAATTAGGGTATAGGTGAGCAAAACAATGAGTTATTATAATTATTTATTTTTTCTTTTTAATTTCGGATTAAAAACAATTAAATATTATTTTTTAAATACTCGGTGATAAATTACTATTTGATAGGAAATATAGGACTTAAAGTTATTTAACCTTAATTACTATTTGAGATAAACTACCGTAACCTCTTTTTTTTAAAACAAAAAAAAAATGTACCTAAACTATGATTGCGATTGATGACGCTCTTGCCGCTTCCCCGTGTTTAGTTGTTGTTGTTTTTTACTCGAAACATGTCATTATTGCTTATTCAATTAGTACATGTTTTGATACTTCTTTTATGTAATTATACCATACGGGCTATGGTACAATAGAGGATATCAGGTTGTCGTCTAGGTACCATGATTCAATTTCAAACTATAATATATTTTATAAAAAATTTTCTTTCAAATAAAATATATAATCATGAAATGTTGGACGTCTTGACCATTTGTTATGAACGCTTTCTGATTTACTCTAATGATCGATAAAATTTTTTTATAATACCAGATCGATCGCCTCGCCTCCACTGTCATCCGATTCATTATTTTCCAATTGTGTCTACTCCGTCGAGTTTGACTTTTAATTTTTGGATAAATTGTTTTACAAAGAAAAAAGCATTTTAGATACCCAACTTTGTTTGTTTTTTATATCAAACTTTAAAAAAAAAAATCCCAAAATTAACACTTTATTTTTATTTTAGTTTAGAGTTCACCTTTACAATTGAATTATGATGTTCAAGCTAAAAAAATAAAAACCAAAAACCTCTAAGATCAACATTTCCAATTGAGTTATAGTATTCAAGCTAAAAAAAAATTAAAAATAAAAAATCATTAAGGTTCACCTTCCCAATTAGATTATAGAGTTTAATCATAATTTTTAAAAAAAAGATTTGAGGCATTTTTCATTGCATGGTATTAAAATTTATTACTTTTAAAATTTGGGACTAAAAAAAATATAAACGCTAACTTTGAAACTCTAAAAATCTTTTCAAAAATTTGGTATCAAAATTGCCAATTTAATATCAAGTTTGGGGCCTGAAAAGTACGTGCTCATTTGTTTATATAATTTGATGTCAGGGCCGTCTTCAAGGGGAGGCAGCATAGGCAGCTGCCTAGGGCCTCCCTATTTTAGGGGCCTCCGTATTATTTTGGTTACCTATTAAATTTGATAATAAATCAATTTTTTTTAAATATATAATGGTTAGAACTGATCCTAAATTAAGGCCCAAAATACCAAAAGTATTTTATATATATATATATATATATATATATATATATATATATATATAATCATCTTTTAATTAAAATTAGCCTAGGGTCTCCAATGAACCTTCAATTTTCTAGAGACGGCCATGTTTGATGTGTAGGGATTTTGTAGATACACAAATGAAATTGAAGTCTACTTAGCACGACTAATATTATGGTTTATCTGATGGCTCGAGTTCAGCTTAATCAGGGAGATATATAATTTGGAACATCTGAGAGATCATAAGATAAGATCATAAGATAAGAAATTAATATTGCAGTACAACTATACTTGAGAAAAAGAACTCAAGTGCATATGAGAGATGATGACACGAAAAAAAGTACTAAAGCATGCATATGATTGATGAGAAATACTCATTCGAGGATAGGGTAATTCTTGGTGTCAAAAGGTGATTCGTTCGTCTCAGCGCCCCTGTCAATCCGTTCCAAGGTCAATACGGAGGAGCTAAATCACGAGGGCTACTAGTCCGGATGGTATAGCTAGCGCGTGGGGAGGATGATCATACTGATGCACTAATCATCAGTCCATTTTATGAGGACGAAAATAGGGTAATTCTCAATTTAGGTAGACTAAGCTATTTGATTAGTTGATATATCAATCGATTAAAATAATACTACAGCCGACAGATGGCTGAGTTAATTAGGTAGTCAACTCAAACTGAGTTGTATACAAACAAATGGTGTTATTTAGGAGACCAATCGACTAGGTAGTCGACTCCAATCAATTGGTGCCTATAAATTCGTTCCAAGTTAGACCAAGATCAATCAACTATATAACAATGGACAACTTCATCCAAGTCATAATAGAAGGATCCATCAAATAACAACTACTGCATATCAATTGGTGGTGCAAACTAGTTAACTCATAGAAACAAGACCGTGTTAAAGATTCAATTAGAGGAAGAAGCTAATAATTAAAAGTACTCAACAAGCTGCAAATCACTAGTACAATAAAACACATATATACACTATAATATTCCTGAGCTTTCCTTTAATCTCTAATTTTCTAACTTTTTTTTTTAATTGTAAGCCTCTTGTGCAAATCTTGAAGATCGTATAAGATTTATTCACCTTTGGTGGTGTCCAGAAAAGGAAAAATAATATAGCAACATTCAATAGTGATCCATCTAAAGATCACAAGTCCTGGAATAAAAGCTTTGAGGGTTATCAAATATATAAAAATTATGTGTTTTGCTTGTCTTAGTTTTACTCTTGCTATATTGTAGCAAAAAGTGAATACGCTCATCTCAAACGTCTCTCATAGTCTGTCCCCAAGTCATGTGAAAAAAGATAAATCACGAAGTTAATTTATGACCGACCGTCAAGTGATTAGGAGTGAGAGAAATTTTTCTCCAAAGACATGTGCATGCTACTTTTGCTATATTAATCTTGTGTAAAGCTGCTAAGAATTATACACATCCAAGGGAAGATGAAGATAATGAGATATGTGTTCCTTCATATTTTAGATTAAACTGAGCTCTCCACCTATGCTTTTGACATAATATCAAAATCAGACTCTGAGGTCAACTATTATAACCACTCTATCCTATAATTATTTTAAGACAAATAATTATAATAATTAGTACCTAAATTGTGATTGTGATTGTGATTCTGATCTAGTTTTGATGTTAATTATAATCAGTAATTAGCATCAATCCTAATGGCAATGTCATGGTTGAGGTGGGCAGTGGAGTTTTTGTGACTCAAAAAGCTTCTTGAGTTACTTTAGTTGTTATGGAATTTGTATTTGGGCACAAATAAGGTGATCGTAAACCTAGTTGACTAACCTAATGCACAATAATTTAAATTGGGACAATTAAGATAGTTCGATTGGTTAAATTTAAATTTTGCATAATGTGTTAATTCATGAAATAGAACTAGTATAAAAGCCCCTTTTGTTGGGATAAATCAAATAATATGTCAGAAAGGAATGATACAATCTATTATTCATAGAATTTATATTGTGGCCTATGAACTATGATCATAACTCTATTTATATAATAAAGTATAAGATATACGATCTATTGAGTTTCTACGCATAAGGTGGCCCGCATTATTTATTTAATATTTTAGAAATCTAACTTAATTCATCATTTTATTAAGTTTTTTATTAGATAGCAAGTCCATGTATAATTTATTAACGAATGTAAACTAATAATTCTAACAACTTTTACTAAATCTTTGCTTAAGCATAAATCCTAAAATCAATATTACACATATTTAAAAAAAACATAAAACGCATGTAATTATGGAATATACATGTTACAATTTTAATAGCATGTGAGATATAATTTCTAAAACACCAATAATATACAATGATATGCAATAGACCGTCCGCTGCATACTCATCCGCGACACGCATCCAAGCGCATAATAATTTTTTTATTTATTTTTATTATTTTAAAATATATTATATATATTTAGGGATTAAGATTTTAAAATGCAGGGATTGAGTAACAATGAGTGTAAGCAATAAGATTTTTATCTCTAGAGTTCAGTCTTTCCTCTTGGATTATAGTACTCCAGATACAAAATTTTAAATGCTTATAAGATATATTATATATATTTAAGATTTAAGATTTTAAAATTTAAGAGTTAAATTATAATAATTTAAGTAATAAGATTTTTTTCTTTAGGGTTCAAGCTTCCCTTTTGGATTATATATTTTAAATACAAAATTTTAGATACTTACCAGATATATTATATATATTTAAGATTTAAAAAAATATTAATTTTTAAAAAATCAAGAAAAAAATTATTGATAAAAAATATAGAAGCACCTGGAATTTTATCTAGGCAACTCTATCGTGTGGTTCAAGCATGGACGGTATGACCATCCATAGCATATCAACTCTCCCTGTAATATAATCTAATAGCACCTTAACGATGGAGCCGGGCTAGTCACCCCAAGTTCGCCTGCTATCTAATCCAATATTATTTTTAATAGCACCTTAAATTTAATTTGATAGCACATGGTACAATCTATTAGCATTTAACTACCAAGTCAAAAAGTATTGAATCAACTACCAAGTTAGCTCCACGATTCAACTAATTACAAAAAAAAAAAAATTCCTTCAATCGATTAAATTTATTTAGTGATCTCAAGTTAACTCTAAATCAAGCTTATTCATTTAACTATAAATGTTTATTCCTTAATCAAGTCCATACGTAAAAAAATAAAAATTATATATAGTCGTTAATAGTCTCTCAAAATTCACCTTTAGATTTTTGCCTAATATAATCAACTTAGACTGGTTACAATTTGGCTAATGCAAATATTTTACACTATAATTTTAATAACAGACAATCAAAACTTGCAAATCAAACAATTTAAGATTCTTTTGGCTTAATTACATAACATTTTAACAAATCCAATATAAACTTGCAAAATTAATGAACACATTAAAAATAATAATAATAATAATAAACTGATAAATTTATCATAATTTCTGTCGACTTATAATTATGTAATGAAGCATATTTGTGCCATGTCAGCCATTAGGTTTAAATTAAAGAGAAGCTCAATTGCCACTCTTCTTCTTGAAAAATTAATAGACTTTTATATAATACGATCTCACAAATAGGACAAACACATTTTAATCAACAAATATAAATTTGGTCAAACAAATTAAACTTATGATATAATAGCTAACCATGTTAACTCTCCCTTTAGATTCAGATTATCTGATCATAGAAATCGATGACTATGGAACGAGATAGGGAGGAGCTTTATTCAGGAAATTATCCAAATATGACCATAAAACCTCGAAAAGATTTTGTAGATATAGATTGTCTTGTGTTTTAAATAGGATGCATAAATAAGTAGGATTAAGGAAATTTGTTATTTGTATGTGTGGGCTATTAGAACCAAGTATGTTTAGTTTCCCTAGTCTACACTTTTGATTTAGCTTTTGTTTTGTAGGATCCTTTGATAGAAGGGGGACAAGAAGTCAGGTTTTTGACTTCAGGCAGAGTCAAAGGGGTAAGGTCATCACCACGCGAGCTAGCGCAAACCTCTGAGGGATAGGCGGAGAAAATAAAGGCACAAACAGGAAAAGACAGAAAAATGACATAGTCACGAATTAAAAAAAAGAGTTGGATCAGAAGATAGCAAAAAGTTAAGACCAAGAATAAAAGGAATAGATTTACAAAGAGTCAAGCTTCTTCTCTTCCTCTTTACCCTTCTCAGCCCAAAATTATATGAATCCTGCAAAATTCTCTGCTACTTCTTCTAAACCCTATGAAGTTCGCCTACCAGAAAGTACTATGCGAACTATGAATTATGGACAATGTCGTCCACCTAGAATTAGGATTCCTCCATATACCAACAATAATCCTTTAGTAAGAACTAAGGAAGAGGAAGACCTCCAGAAATGACTTTCTTTGGAAAAGACTCAATCTTGCTAAACATAACAAAATGTGACCCACAATTATATGACACTTATTTAGAACAATAGATAGTCTCAGTGAACAGAGATTACCAAGTCAAACATAAATTAGCCATATAAACCGGTGATGTCATGATTAGAATAGGAGAAAATTACTTAAGAAATATTGCAAGAACAGCTTAGGAAGACTTTAAACTTCATTTTCCAGATGAAGTAGCACGAATAGGCAAAAAAGGAAATAATATCCAAAATTTTTGCTATGCTATTCATCACTTGTTAACTACTAGAGATGCTTATACTGGGTTAGATATTAGGCAAAAAGAACTATGCGAGACTTAGAACAACTACAATTATTCAATTGGAATTATATAAAGTCATTTGTAATGACTTTTTAGCTCTGACAGGCGTATCTGAAAATTATTATAATTCTGCCTTAGGTGAAAGACTATTTAGTAAACTGTCTGGTGACTTAGGAAAAGAATTCATAAGGCATAGACTGATTTACATGTCTCTGCAGTCTATGATAACATTGGTGTTAGAATACAACATATTCTAACTATTCTAAAAAAAATATACTTATATTCACATCCAAAAACAACTGAAAAACAAATGAATTTTGTAGTCAAATCTATACTCCACAACAATACAGAACTACCAAAAACTTATTATGTCCGTAAAAGTAAAGAAAAGAAACCTTATCCAAATAAAGAAAAATATGTGAGAAAATTTAAATAAAAAAAACATATGTAAATGCAATTACTTGCTTTGCTTGTAATGAATCAAGACACTTATCTTTAGCCTGTCCAAACAGGAAAAACTTATATAGTAGGGAGGCCACACTTTTATATTGTACCAATTTAGATCTCATTGAAATACAATCAGATGTTTCTGATACTTCATCCATCTATTCCATAGTCTTTGCAGAAGACATGGAAGAAGTAGTCTCTAACTGATAATACTCTAGTAAACTCCTTATGACTTTCGCTTTCCCTTATTTAGCACTAGAAGATCAAGACACTTATGAGGAAATTATAAACCATATTCAAAACTTTGAGCTTATGTTTCATCATTTCATTCCACAAATCATATCTGATTTAAGAGCTGATGAGTGTATTTGTGAACATGATTGAAACTTAAAAGATGAAAATGATAGTGTACCATGTTTTATCTGTGATTATTATCCTTCTATTCTCCAACGAGGAATATGCAAACTCTGTCGTAAACAATATTGCAATAAGAGCTTGGACAAATTCTACTAGCAAATACATGTATTCATTTAATACCTTAATCGCCTTAGTCTCATCACTTCATTACCAACTCTCTTTACTTGACAACAAATTGTTAACATTAGAAAAACTAATTCTTGACAATACCCAATCCACTGATTGGAAAGAAGCTCTAAACAAACTCAATAAAGATTTAAGCAACCTGTCATTAGGAAAAACAATTCTTAGGTTACACCAAGTACTTCAAAATTTAACTTATAAAAATAAGAAAATTTTACTGGTCCTTATACTAAGACCAACTGAAGCTAATATTACTTCTAGGATAGATACTTTACTTACAAGAAAAATAGTATGTCCACTCTTGTCCCCATAGATGGAAAGAAATCATAGATGTAGAAAAAGACCTCAATATCTTTTCAAACGAACAATTAATAATTAACCTAAAAAAATTATATAGTCAAGGGATACTTAATTTTTC
The DNA here is from genome assembly GCA_024364735.1 of Boesenbergia rotunda. Taxonomy (NCBI): domain Eukaryota; kingdom Viridiplantae; phylum Streptophyta; class Magnoliopsida; order Zingiberales; family Zingiberaceae; genus Boesenbergia; species Boesenbergia rotunda. The sequence goes on from JAGFNQ010000243.1 coordinate 60,809, forward strand.
CACTTCAGTATATAGACATCATAGGCAAGAAACACTGCATCTACCTGATGGAGGAGAAGTGCAGTTAAATCTTATGTCAAAAGAGGCTGTAAAAATTTTATATCTAAGAAAACATAATTATATCTATTTAGAATTAATTGTGTTTGGATTACGAGGACTTACTCAAGCCAAACTCAAAAATCTCAAAGAGCTAAGTAAAACTAGCCATCTAATCTCTAAATTTTCTCGACTACCTTGTCGAATCTGAGAGATCAAGGCACACGCATTATTATATAAGAGGAAGAAGTTCAATTAAGACAGATAATATCGACCACCCAAATTACCTGCCTTTGTCACTCAAAGTTGAATGCTCTCGGAAATCTTCGAAATGTTAGAACTCTGTGCATACGGGAACACCGAACTTCAGTAAAATAGCACATGCAGGAACTATTTTGACTAATAAAAATTTAATATTTTTTTTAAAAAAATAAAGGAATTTAAAGAAAGAAAGTGTACCAAAGACGTTTTCCCTGCGCATTTACATCGAACCATGATAAAGGGAAAATAACAACAGAAGAAGTATAGTTAAAAATACAAAAGTGAGAGTCTGAGAGGATAAACATATATTTTCAGTCTCCAGGTTGCTTCTTACGTGGCCAGTTGAACTATGAATGCTTCACCTGCTTTTGGTGCTAAAACCATCGCGAACGGGCATTGGCTTAAAGATACGGATTTGATCCATACTTGAATCTGGGAAAGCAATTTGTTTCATATAGTTAGGGGTAATTCACTCATGTGGTTAGGGGTAATTTACTAGACCATGCATTAAGTTTTTCAATTACTCAAACTACGCGCCTTATTTTTTAAATTACCAAATCTTATGGTATTTCCCGAAATATTCTTTCCCCTGTCATCCACCTTCCTGCACCCTCTGTCCAACCGGGGGACAGGGCCTAGCAGCGAAATCGTGGTCTAGCTGCCCCTGAAAACGTGGCCAAGTGATCGCTCGACCAGCTCAGTCACGATTTCACTGTCGCCTCAACCGCCTGTTTGAGCAACCGCGGGTCAAACAGAAAGCAGAGGAAGGTAGGCAGAGTGACAATTGTTGTATAGTTAGATCTTATTTTCTTAGAATAATTCCCAGGTTAAAAAAAGCCAATCAGAGAGACAATTTGTTAATAATTATAACTGCTATATATAACTTCTATTATGATTGTGGGTTAAGGCAAACACTAGAAGTATGTCATATATATCAGCCACTTTACAAATGCAAGACCTGGGGTATCTAGCAAATGATGCAGGATAGAGAGGACAATCGAAGAGAGGAAATATTTAGGGTCGGCTTATTCCAACAAATGAAAAAAATAAAAAATGAAAGGGAAAAAATAAGACACAAATGACTTGTAAGTACAACTGCCTCATCAATTAATGCAACCTCCTTGGTTTGTCTGGCTTGTCCAACCCATCCAACCAAACTTGCTCGTAGGTACCATCCAACCTAATCAATTCAACCAATTCATTTGTACCACCCACTTAGTGCTCTTGTCCCGTCCATCTTGCTCAGCCCAAACAGGTTGGATGCTCTCAGATTCGGCATTTGGGTTGGAATTGGGGCTAGTGGTGAGGTTCGCTACTTGAGTGTAGCACTACTGCACTAGTGAGGCCAACTAGCATTTCAGAGTGGTGAGTATTATTTCGTATAGTTACAGGTAGACACTATTTTATAAATAAATATTTTGATGCAGATAAGAGATTTAGTTTTCACCCAATTTAAGTGAAACCAAAATGGAGTGTAGATATCTCTCGTCTATTTGATTTTCATCCTTTATATATCTTTCTTGGTAAACAGTAGCAATGATGGAAGGTTCAAAATTATCCTCTACAATCCATCCTCCCAATTTCCATCAAAGGCAACAATATCTTGTGACTGTTAAAAGCTATCACTTGTGCAGTAAGTAATAAAATATGCTAATTAACTGGCATTGTGTGAGTGGATCATATCCTACTGTTGAGCTCCATGAGGTGACGTAAGGGTTTAGTTTATCATTAAACCCGGTGAACAACATTTTGAGGAACCTCCATAAGAAGTATACAGAATCACAATTTAATCTTCTTATTGCAGAGCAATATGTTCAGCACTAAAATTTCTCTCAGAATCTTGGATAGATAATATTTTAACTTCTACTCAAATCAAATTTAACCTATCTGTTACTGAAAAAATGAACTTTCTTTCTGCAATTAATACTTTGAATGTTAGAGCTAAAGAAACTATTTGACATACATGTCATATTTCTGATGTCGTTAGAGCAGATTGCAGCACTTCTTCTAAATATTTCTCTGCAGCAGCATATTGCCGTTTCTTATCCTCAATGGCTAATGCAGCAAGAGCTTTATCCTGAATAATTGGGTTTATTAGCTTTAACCAAACAAGTAACAGCTGAGTTTCAAACATGATACATACAGGTGGTAAATCTTGGTAACTTCTCAAGGTATCCAAGATGGGTTTCGTTTTCTTCTCTAAATCTTTCTTATGCTCAGCCATTTCCATCAAAACACCATGGTTGATATCTGAAGTATATCCAACCCGGTTTAGTATCGCCTGCTCACAACATAAACTGAAGTATGAATTACAAGTATAAATATCATCTATAGACACGAGTAAAGATCAGCACTCAAATAATTTTCTTTGTACATATCAACAAGTGTCTACAAGAAGTGCAACATGATTTATTTTTTATACATCTGTATGTCATAATTAAGTGCCAAGTCATTCAATATGAAACTGGACAGTGACCTGTATGATAGGTTTCCATTATCTCCCATCTAAAGACTACCAAATTTTCATTAAAAAAAAATGTGGATTAGCTGACCCAATTGATAATGAAAATAGATCGTGGTTTATTATATTGACAATTTTCACATCCAGAAACCTAATTATATATGAAAAAAAGACAACGTTAATACGTTATGTAATCATTCACAACATAGCTCAATATGTATGATTTTGATCTTGTTCTATGAGAATAAGTTGTTTCAGCAAAATATAACCAATCCAAGTAACCTACGAGTAAAACTCTATCACTAATAAATAAACAAATAAAAGGAACAGAAGAAAGGGCAGATACCAAATATAAAAGGAAAGATTCCTCCAGTCAGCTATTATATCTTTAGTTGCAGCAACAACTGTAACTTTTAGACCATATCAAAACAAGTGGCCATGGAAAGAAAGTTGAGAAAAGAGGAAATTTACCCCCAACAGCAAAGATATAGCACATAAAAGAAGGAAATGAGTTTACTGATGCTGCAGGTCCTCTGAAGCAACTCAAAACATACTATGTTTGTGATCAATTTCAATCTATTCTCACTTAGCAAAAGTTACCAACTAAGAAACAAAGATCATTGAGCTCCTAATCATGTCCTTATCCATGTGTTAGGCACAGAGTACATGTCTGTAGCATAATGAGGATTGTCAAAGTACTACATATACACATAAAAAGAATACTGCTAACACATTGGATCAATTCCTGTATCTCATAAGCATATCGTGAATGATTAGTCTAACCTCTGCCAGTGGTGAATTCATATATAGCTAATTGCCATTGTGCATAATCATGCATCATTAGTAAAATTGAAACATGAATAATGTTTTATCCATGTACTCCTGAGTATCTTATGCTCTTACACTTGGAGAGGAAGAACAGAGAAAATAAGTGATTTAAATTGAGGAAACGAGGAAAAAGTTCCTGTGAACTCTTGTAGGTAGTGTTGGAACAAAGCATGACGAAGGAAGTCAAGAGGAAAACAAAAAAGGAAAAGGAAAAAAAAAAATCTGCTTGATTGCAGAGTGAATCCCCAGTGTGTTTTACTATATCCAAATAAGATGAGTATTTCCTTTTGTTTCTCCGTTATCTTTCTTTTTTCCTTTCCAGGAACAAAACCCAAGAAACACAGAAAATCACCCAACACGATCCAGTGGATACAAAATGAAATAGAAAAATGTCACCAGTAAAAAAATTAGCAGTAAAAGCACTAGTAAAGGTAAGAACTTGGATTTTCAACTCCAGCTAAATTATTTTCTTTATGCCAGATTTTGTGGGGCTTGGAAAATAATCTTGTTTATCTAATATGTTTCAAAAAATTTAATTCAGCCTGCTAGAAAGAAACTGAGACCGGAACACCTAATATCAGTGACCGTACACTCAGCATGCCAATATGTAAGATCTTAATGGAATCTGACGACATAATATTGATTAATACCTTGTAGTTATTGAGTTGAAGCATATATTGCCTCTCCTTTGAATCCAAAATGGCTAAATTTGTCTGCCATTGTAGCATCTGAGCTTCATGCATTCCTACTTCATTTTCAAACTTAGCAAGTGTTCTGCAAATTAATAGGATAAAGAGATTACATTTGATTCAATAGTTTTTATCTGCATAAACAAGATGTAATTATTCAAGGGAAACTCTTAAGTATATATGTTTATATTGTAATTGACAAATTGAACAGGCAACATTATGAACCAAAAAAGGATTATGGATAAGAATAAAACAACATACAGTTAACTAAAACTCAAAAGATTTCCAATTCCCAAATTCCATGTTGGACACAAAATTTAGTACATGATGTAGAGTACAGAAATTTATTGAACTTACACTGAAAAAAATAATCACATATGCTATGTTTCTAGTCACACTGTCATAATCATTCTTGGTCGGTCTACTTAATGAACCTTGTTTAGAATGATAAATATTTTAGCATTAGAATTTCAAGAGTTAAAAATCCGGGATTTACAAATCTCATCCACTCCCTCTTTGTTATTTTACTTTCCATATCTACTTATTATATTTACTGAAAGTAGTGTACTAACAGAACTTTGTGAAGTGGTTGGGAAAAAATATAATTTCTTTCCTCTAATCGCAGAAAAAAAAAATCACTTAATTCTTGAGAATTCTTTTCTCTTGGAGAATGAGAATTCTATTCTTGCGAGAATTGGTTCCAAATAAGCTGTAAAAAATACGGTTAATTCAACTAAAAAACGTATTAATATCTTAAACTGAAGAAACAAAAAATGAAGAAAAGAAAAGAAATCTTACTTCTTAAGATCATTGAGCTTTGCAATGGCTTTCCTAGTGTACTCAAGAAGAACCTTGGACTCCTTCTGCACCTTCGCTCTCCTCTCCTCCACATCCGCTTTCCTCAAAGAGAGATCGCCCATAGCCACAAGGAAACTACACCGAATGCCATCTTATTTAGCGAATAGAGTTGAAGAACACAAAAACCGATAAAGGCGTTCATTTTGATGTGAAAAAGTGCATAACCAAACCCCAACCGCACCTACTCATCTCTGTGTCCCGGATGTTTAGCAGGTTAGCGACACCTGCGACGATTTGAGCAGATCCAATTGCTCCAGGAGAGAGCTGCTCTCGCGAAAGGCCTACGCGTTCGAGGATCTCGCGGATCCGGACAGCCTCAGCGCGGTACTCGGAGGCCTTGAGGCGTAGATCGTCCGCCACGATGGATGCGGCGCGGGACCGCGCCTGGGAGAGAGAGGCCATGGAGTGTAGGTGAGCGACGACGCGAGGTGTGAACTCGAAGGCCGGAACGTTTCTCCCCGCTGCCTCGAATTGGCAAACCAACCATGCCTTCACCTCGGCCATTCGGGAGGCGTCGTTGGCCACAGCACTCTTTGAAGTCGGATCGGAGGTGGGAGAAGCGTCGAGAGCTGCCGTCAGGTCCCCCATGGTATCCATTACGCCGGCGGAGGGTCGTCGGTCGGCGGCCGTCGAAACCTAGAAAGAGAAACAGGTGGTGGAGTAAGAGCCAATCTGTCGGGAAGTGGGTTGTGGCCCGGTTCAAATGCAACGGCATCCCTCTGCTGTCCTTGAATTCAACCGGTTGGGTTGGTTTTATTTTGGACTTGCAGTCCGGTTTGGATTAATTTCATTTTGCCCCCCCAGGTTATTAATTCTCTTTCCTAAATGCTCCTAAAGTTTAAAATTGTCAAAACACTTAGGAGTGTTTTCAAATTAGTATCATTTGACTCTCCACTATGCATATTCACAAGTGGAAAATTTTCGTAGGACCAGACCAGTCATCCCAGGTCCATTTATTATCTGGTCCAATATTTTTGCCCCCAGGGCTATGATACACGGTAGAGAGACTAGTCGCTATCCCAGACATCCGCGGTTCAATCTCCAACTACGACGTATTTTGCAAGAATTTTTTCTCCAAATAAGGCGCGAACCTTGAGACGATAAACTTCTAAACCGCCCCAGCGAGCGCTTCCTGATTTACCCTGGTGACCGATAAGAAACTTCCGTTGGATCGGATCGTTCACCCCAGATTCGTCTGCTACCTGGTCCAGCATTTTTTTTCACCATATCAAATATTTTCTATCATTTGACTTAGGAGTGTTTACCTAAACGATCAACGAGAAATTTATATAAGACTGAATCGATCATTTCATATTGAACGTTATCCAACTTAATTATTATTTTTTATTAATTTACTTATAGAAAATATTTGATGGAACGATGATATTAATATAACATTAATATATTGCACACGTGAGATACTAATAGTTTAAAAATATTAGAAACTAGATTTTAAATTCGGGAAAATTTGAAAAAACTCCCCAATATCAAATTCGGTTTTGCATACACTCCCCAACCGAAAATTTCTTTGCATACACTCCCTGATGGGATTGACAAGACAGTTTTGTATGCTATTTTTTATCAGTATAAAAGAGTAAAAATTCAGTATAAATTGTTTGAGATTGAGTACTAATTTAAGAAATTTGAGTATTATTTGAAAAAATTTGAGTATACATTGTTTCAGTATATAGTAAAAATTTCAGTATACATTATCAAAATTTAAGTATGAATTGATTTAAATTGAGTATTATTTGAAAAAATTTGAGTATAAAATTTAGAAATTTGAGTATATGAGGTTGCATTCACCACATCAAGATTTTCACATGAGAGGTTATCGAAATTTTATACTCAAATTTCTTAAATTAGTACTCAATTTCAAACAATTTATACTCAAATCTTTATAATATATACTGAGTTTTCACTCTTTTATACTCACTAAATCAAGATTTTCAGATGAAGGGTCACTGAAACTTTGTACTCAAATTTCTTAAATTAGTACTCAATCTTAAACAATTTATACTCAAATCTTTATAATGTATACTGAGTTTTCACTTTTTTATACTCAATCCATCAGGGAGTGAATGCAAAGAATTAATCAAGTGGGGAGTGCATGCAAAGGCCAGTTTGGGATTGGGGAGTTTTCTCCAATTAATCGAGCTTCTTAAAAAAAACAAATTCTGAAAATGAAATAAATTTTATTATTTTATTCATATCTATTTAGAGTGTGATAGTTAAAATATTAATAACATATTCACCACATTATCAATTATTTGATTAGTGAGAAATGAACGATAATAATTCGAAAACTTTAAACATATTGTAACAATTTTAAAACACAGAGTTTTAACATAAGAGGATAATTTTAAAGGACAAGATAAAAGTTTTTAATATTTTATTTTATGAGACAATTCTATTGGAACTAACTTTGAGTTTCAAAGAGTATAAATATAGTAGAGCCATCCTCGAGAAGAATCACTATCCCATAAATTGCAAGAGGGTTGGAGGAGACGCGGATTGCTGTTCTTTATTCTTTATAAATCAAAACATCCTATAAAAGGTTAAGATTCAAGAACCCTTGCTTCTATAAGGTTTCCCGCACAAAGAAGAAAAATAGATGCAATCGGAGTAGTAGTCTTTTTATCGCCCCTTAGGAGTACAAGGGCTAAGGCACAATGATGATGGCGCTGATAATCACCACAATTAGAGATTTGGCCTTCATTTTGTCTTCTATGGAGGGAGCAATACCGGTGTTGATCGCACCCCTTCGAGTAGGAGGAGCTTTCTTCTATAGGAATTCCCATTAGTTAGAAGTAGGGGACATAGAGCTGATGTCATGAAGTCGAGTCTTTCTTGAGTGTTTTTGTGTTTCATACCTTGTGAGTCAAGACCACACTATACTTGATCTTGTTTAGAAGCTTATAGCCCCCGGGACATAGCGTAGCTAATTCCCAATAAACAGAGTTACTTCCTTATTTAGAGACTTATAAACATACTCCGTGAATTCAAAAATAGTCTCATAGCTATAGGGATGATCCAAGAGAAGGAAAAAGAGATGGACTGAACTTTGGACGCAGAAAGGATGGATAAAAAATAGATTATAAAAAGAATCAATATATAATAAATCTAATAGTGTTGGTAATAAAAAAAATTCATTGGGCATTTAATCTACCAATGCAAATGTCATATGGAAGGAGAAGTCTCTCCTATTGTGGTCAACAAAAATGGTAAGGAAAAAAATTGTCCTCTCCTCTCTCTCTAAAAAAAATAAGAAAGAGTCATCCAAGACTCTTGGTGCAATCAATTCATAGTCAAATTGATTAAACTTTACGTTGATTAATTTTTGAAAAATATGTTAGACATAAATTATAAATGATAATTTAAGTAGGTCAAAATTGACTAAAATGAATCCTAAGTGGGTAAAAAAACAAATACTTGATAATTAAAAAACGTTCAATAAAAAGTTGACATTTGGAAAGGATTGACATTAGTGAGAGTGTAACAAGATGGAGAAGTCCGACCATACTATAGAAGTCCAAACAAATTAAGAGCATCAAATGTCTACTAAGAATTCGAAAAGTCTTAACAAGTTAATTAAGGAAAATTAGATGTTAGCTATCGAATATTTGATAACAATATGAAAGTCCATACATGTTATAAAAGACCAAATATTTGATAGTGATCTAGTAAGTCGTAGAAGAGTGAATGTTTATTAGTAGAAATTCTAATAAATCAAGAAGAACTAAACGTAAGACTGTGATAAAATTCTAGATCAAGAACAACTTAATATTTGGCAATGATGAAGAGGAGTGAACTCTAGGTAAGTGACTAAATCTCATAGAGATTAACCAAATGTTAGGTAAGGATAAAGTCCTATAGACAAATGAGGAAGTTCCGAAGATGTGAAGTCTCTTAGCACAACACAAATCCACATTTATAATATTAGAATAAAAGGGTGATTAACGAACCTGAAACTATTAAGTTACAGTTTAATCAAGATTAGAGTTGTAACATTAGACTATTATTCATTGACTAGTGACTAATGGAGATGGATTCAAGCTTTTATTAGTGGACTAATTTTGTTCTAATTGAAGATTAAAGTCAACCACTAGTGTGTCAATAGTCAACTATTCAATTGACTGATGGATAGTAAATTGATGGCAAACTGAGAAATCAAGATAGAGTAATTGACAAGATAAAACTACAATAAACAATCAAATTCATGTGTGTGTGATAGTGAAACAATCGATTTGAGGTGGTAAAAGGTGATTATTCGCTCCCAACGCTCATGTTAATCCATCCAGGACTAATATGAAAAAGATAAATCATAGGGACTACTAATCCGAATACTGTGGCTAGCGCATGAAAAGAGCAGGCACTGACTTTATTGGGTTTTGATCCTCATATCTTAAGGTAACAATATCATATGTATTAACCATTAATCCATCCTGTGAGAACAGAAACAATTGATTTGAGATGATTAAGTAGCACAGTTGATTAGTATATCAAATAATTGATTAGAATTATAATATCAGTTGATAAGAGCGGAAGTAATTTAACAATCAATTATAGTAGATTCATCATGATTTTCAGACTCGTGCAAAAACTTATAAAAACTGATTTCGTGAAAGGTTTTGTAATAATATTCTTGGAGGAATTTTGGACAAGTGTTATTGCATTCTAAGACCTTCCTTGAGCAACCTAAAGAGATCAAGAGACAAAATAAAGTAAAGTTTCAATTATTGTAAAGTTCATTTACACGTATCATCTGTTGCTTGTATATTTGTGTATTATTTTATGTTACTTGTAATGATACAAATTTATAAGAGGTTTCTCTACGGGAAAGAAGAAGAAATCATCTTATTTGTAACTCAAATTGGTTGAACACAAAGCATCTCATCTAGTTGAGAAGATTAGCGCTGGACTATGTGCAATGAAAGATAATTAATTATCTTTTAAATATCTACGTTCGATCTCTAACTATGAAAATTTAAATATTTCCTCAAATTGGACACGCAACTGTAGGATGTTGGACTTCCGGACCGTCCATCGCGAACGCTTTCGATTTATCTTAGCGACCGATAAAAAATTTCCATGAGACTAAATCGGTTGTCTGAGAGTTAGACGTTATTCAACGTGATTAATTATTGTTTTTTAGTTGAGAAGATTTAAGTACAGTTAGAACAAAAGTTTCAAAGCACTACAATATATCATGACATAATATCTCACAAGCAATGCCACCTTGCAGGAAGAAGCAGAACCATATAAGCCTTTATGATCAAGACCTATAAACAAAAATTTCTTTGATAAACTCTCACAGAGATTTGAAAGAAGGTCTAGCTTTATTAGCCAAAATGCATGCAAATGGAGTTGATTTAACAAATCCAGGACAAGCCATCCATCAGAAAGCAAGCAGTTCCACAGCATCTGTCTCGCGCTTGTGTTCCATTGTGATTAAGATAAGATGATATATTGAAGTTAGCAAACTTGTTGATGGAGTAACCTAACCTAAAAGAGGCTCTAAAGTACTATTAGCATGCTCAACTTCTCTAAGATCAGGAAGGTTGGAGTTTGTGGAGAACTTCCACAGCCTTTTCTTTTCTGCTTGTTTGAGACAAGGCTGTAAAATGAACCCAACAAGCATAGCTAACATGCTCACAGTCATTACTTTGAATGTTGAAAGAGCCAGCACCACACATATCAATACAGTGGGAGGGATGATCATCAAAATGCAGCCAGCAGTGCCTAGAGGGATTTTATATGGCCGAGGGGCATTCGGGTGGCTCAACCGCAATTTTATAAAGGCCGTAAACTCCAAAATCATTCCAAAACAGTAGAGAAAGTTCTCAGCGGCTACTATTTCTTGAAAAGTCATCCAGGACAACAAAAGCACACCAGATGCAGAAAACAGTATCCCCACAAAAGGTGTTCCATAGCAGGATCTCTTGCCAAAGAACTCCGGTAGCATTCCCCTTTCTGCCATTCCAAGAAGCTGGTAAGAATCACTGCTCATTTCGGCGACAAACATGCCCATGTTGGATAGAGCTGATGCCCCTTGCACCCACCATTGTAGCCAGGCCCCAGCAAGGATTTTGGCCACATCAGAGAAATAGCCATCTGTCCATAATTCCCTATCGAGGGGGATGGCTCCAGTCCCTGCTAAGAGGGGATATAAGTAGCTAACCACAACCAAAACCAGTGCATAGAAGAGAGCCTTGGGCAGCGTTCTAGTAGGGTTATCTACCTCTCCTGCCAAAGTACTGATTGAATCCCAATAATTAAGATTCCAAAAAAGTGTGTTCAAGCACAAATTCCAGTCTACATTGTGCAAATTAACCGCTAACCATCTTGAAGGCCTGATCTTTGGAATTGCCACCAGCCCCATTAAAATGAAAGGAGCAACTGAAAAGACCCCAAGACAAACAGCCATCCATCCAACAATGGTCAATCCTCTATAGTTCAGATAAGTTAGTGCAATTGTTAGGATTGACACTGTCAATGTTCTTGGAAGCCCACTTCCCAAAGCTGGAACTCCAGACTTCAAATAATCTAAAAAGAGGACTGGATATAAGGCATTGTCTATGACACCACTAAGCCATTTCATCCAACCTTGCTGGAAACCCCAAAAAGGACCCAAAGCTGAGGAGACCCACACTACATAACCTCCATTTTCCGGGAACATGGTACCCATCTCAGCGGTGATCAGTGCTTCAGGAATGCTCCATATGAAGGGAAAAACCAAAAAGCCAAGTATAGTTAGAAGTGGACCAGCAGCCCGAACACTATCTTCTATCCCAAAGGGGCCACCAGATACCTCATAGAAAATAAGAAAGACAAGAGGGATGAGTGGAACTTTGTGAATACTGTCTAGTCTCGGAGCTCCATCATTGATTAGATTATTTTCTGCGTGGTGAACTTCCCCCATTTGAAGAGAAATAGATGATGAGCTCCCCAAGATACCTCAGTCTCTAAGGGCGACTAGAAGAGATAAACAGAAGATTAGATCATTGCAAATTCCTTATAGTGTCAAATAAGAGTTTCTCCATTTCAGGCTAGAGTAGTTGGAGGAATAAAATATGGAATTGATTCTGTAACAACAAACTATAATCTAGCAAATGTAGAATCATCAAAAGGGCATAATAATCTAGCATAGAAGATATTCTTAGGTCGTTAAAGTCAAGTTGAGAAGAAAGAATTAATTCCCAAGCAAGCAGGGAGACAAGTTCCATAAGTGGTTCATTAACTTCTATGAACACGTTCACTATCTCCAAAAACAACCAAAAACACCTTGAAAGAAAATTCAGTTGAAGAACTATGGAGCCATCCAATTAGAAATGGTGGGAAAGAATCAAAAGATATTCACAATCTCTTAGGGCTTGTTTATTGAAGGATTAATTATCATGGGTGGATGGACAAATATGTGGATCTTACCACTTGTTTACTCTAACCGATGGAAAAATAGAAGAATGGGAAAACGAAGAGATGAATGACTTGTACATCTAGTCTTCTCAATTCATCTAGAAAGATTGTTGGCCTAGACTATCCAACTATGCATTCTCGTCCAGGCCGTAAAACATGACTTACTCATCTAGTCCATCCAACCCGAACAGCTTGTGTGGTCCACCCAAACGGCTCGTTCAACCATCCAGCTTGCCCAACGTGACTCACATGTTTGAACCACCTAGCTTGCCAACCATCTCACCCGGCCTGCCCGATCTGATCAACTGAACGGTTCGTGCAAGCTATCCAACCCTTTCGGCCCAACAAGTGCGCCCAACCCAAATGGCACCATCAACACGTCCAACCCGGACAAGCCAGGCGCTCAAAAGTCACAAATTCAACATTGGGCATTATGATGAGGTTCTGGGCTTGTGAGAGTGACGCTAACAAGGATAACTAGTGTTTACAATTGAATATTATTTAGTAAGGAGTCATAGGTGGGTATTGTTTTACAAGGAGTTATGGGTGGGATATATTTTAGTGAGGAGAGATTTAGTTTCCTTCTGATTTGGGTAGAACCAAAATAGTGATTTATAGGGATCCCTTATCCATCAGGTTTTCCATCCTTTCTAAATTTCCGGATAAATAGTAGTAAGGATGGAAAGTTTTAAAGTGCATCCTTTTCATAATCCACTTTTTCATTCAACTAAACAAACTCTTAATCTCACATCATATATTGTATAAACCCTTTTTTTCCATTCATAAGCACTCGTCTTTATTCAAGCCCTTGAGGCTTTCAAGGCCATATGATTTTGTAACTATTCATGGGTTTTAAAATATCTACAACAGCAAAGGTGCATATGTGATGTTCTTTGCAGATTAATAAGATATACATGGGTAGAAGAGGCCACCTATGGTGGTGATTGATTGAATCTTTAACCAAATTGGATTTTCATCGCAAACACTGAAAAATCAAAGTGCGAAGGAGAATAAAGCTATCAATTTTCAAGAATCTAGGAACCACATGCTAATTAGGAACAAATTGCAAAAGACCGATCAATGAAAGAGGAAAAAGGAACTGCAAAATAACAAGCTCGTGAATAATATGTGTGAAATCGAACTTACCACGCAACGGGGCGACCTCCGCCGAATTGAATCAGATCTCAGCTCGCTCGATCTCACAATCACCCATCGCATCGAGTTGCAGGAGGAGGAGAAGAGGCGTGCAAAATGAAGGACCTAAAACGACAGATTCGGCATAATGACAAATGACCCGCGTCGGCCACATGCATAAGCGGTAGGTCAAGTGGCGATCACTTTGGTGCTAGAGGGGCTCCAGCAATCTTCACCCGATCTCCGCTGTCCAAAATCGGGCGAACAGGACGGAGTTCGAGAGACGCGGAAGGAGGCACGTGGCTGGAGAGATGCAGCGGCAGCGCACCGTTGTTTCTCTAGATCAAACAAATAATCATTTTGGTAGCCGCTAGGGATCGCCGGCGAAGGGGCGAACGAGGGCGGCGATAATGTAGGGAAGAGGAAGAGAAGGTTGGACGGGTGGCGACGACGACGACGGAGAGGATTACAGGAACTGACTACTGAGAGAGGAACTACGCCACGTGCCAATGTTTGATCATCTCCAACAACAGCACGGTTAACGATAGGGTTAACTATGATAAGACGAGGTCGGATACTCTGTTCTACGTAGCGAAAAATAAAAAAAAAATTAAAAAAAAAACTGTCACCTTAGTGGTCTCTCATCCCGGCCCCATAAATTTTCAGAGAGAAGTAAATCATAATTATGATCAGAGTTTTATCCTCGTACGCAACTAGCGATCCTCAAACCTGTGATCCCGAAGCAAACGGTCAGACGTCTTACCATCTAATCCAGCCCGTGGGGGCTACTCTGTCCTACATAGGATCCATGTCCCTCTGTCTCATTTGTCGACGATGATCGATGAATCGTTTAATCGTCGATCGGACACTATCTATCGTCGTCCCGAACAAAATTATATCCTAGGGGATACGGTGAACCCGTCGGGTATCGTCGCAATTGTAATCTCGCCGTATTCACCGTCGAATCCGACGAGATTGTAATACAATGATTCCGACTGATTCACCATTATCCCAGGATATCGTCTGATTCGAAACGACGATAAAAAATTATCAATAGTTTTGATCGTCGATTGGACGACTCGTCGGCCATCACCGGCGATTATGGACAGAGGATCCCATCTGTGATAAGACATGCCCGAGAATGTAATTAGATGATTAAGATTGACAGATGTGTGAGTTTAGAATTGAAGATTATATTTAATCTCACTAATTTATTCTTTACTAATTTTACTAATTTTTATTATTATTACTATGGCTTTTTATCCAATCACGTAAAAAATTTCGAAAATTATTAAATAGTGTATATAAATTTTAAAATAATCAAATCGGTGTAAAGATTATTTTGGTCCCTCTTATTTTTTACTTATCTCAATATAGTGCCTCCTCTTTCGGCATGTTATAATAGTTTCTTGTATTTCAAAATATTTTCAGAATCATCTTCATCTAATATTTCTATTAAAATAAACGAAAATAAAGTCTATCGCTGATTCATAAGCTCATTTTCATCCCTCTTATTTGTCACTTATCCAAAAATAATCTCTATCTTTACAAGTTGCAAGTTGCCAAAATGATCCCTTATGTTTTAAAATATTTCCTGAATTCATCTTTCCTATTATATTTCTGTTAAAAACAAACAAAAATTAAACCTACCAGCCACTTGTATCTTCTACTAGTTCATTTCTTCGTATTTTCTTCAAATTAGAATTTTTTTTTCTTTCGGCTAAATTAATTTTAAATCATCAATATATATTTATCAATTGTAAAGCCAAAAAAAAAAAGTTGCGAAGAGCAGTGTTTTGATGAGCAATAAAAGTTTAAGTTATAAAGAGAAAATGTAAATACTTTCGTGATGTGCAAGTAGGTCATACCAGAGATTGAATAACTTCCATTCATATCATGTATTATTACAATAATATCTTATTATCTAGAAATAAACTAATGGAAGATATGAATGAGTGATAGGTTTTATTTTCATTTGTTTTTAACGAAAATCTAATATGAAAGATAAATTCAGAAAATATTTTGAAACATAAGAGACTATTTTTGAAGCATGAAAAAGAGAAGTGATTATTTTTGAATAAGTGTCAAACACAAGGGACGAAAATGGGCTTATGAATGAGTGATGCTATTTATATCCGTTTGTTTTTAATGAAATCTAACAAGAGGATGAATTCAGAAAAATATTTTGAAATATGAAGGACCAGGCTGACAATCCAAAAAGAATAGGGACTATGTTAGGATAAGTAGAAAATAAGAGTAACTAAAATGAGATTTACTCCTAGCCAAATCACATACTCACTCCTCATTTTACCGATTAGTAAAAAATATCAGTTAACTGACGAGTAACCTTTTTTCAGTCACTTAATTTTGGACAAAATTGGTTGATAAATCAAATTATTTCAAATTGACATAAAACTAGTTCTTGTGTTCAACTAGTTTTCCTTATTATATTCACGCTTTCAAATATTAATTTGACCTAATATATTAAGAATAATGAATTTTTGAACATGAATATATTTCAAAAATCTAATTGGTATTAAATAAAAATCATTACACTCAATATATTGAATCAAAATTAATATTTGAGAAAATAGATATAATAAGGAGAATTAGACGAATACATAGGAGTTAATTTATGTCATCACCGATTTTGTCCAAAATCGACTAATGGACCAAACGAACTCAGATTGATATGAAAGTCTTTTTCTTCCTCTCTTTTTCCACCGTATCTACGTCACCAGCCACACAAGGATAGATTTATAATTGTAGATTTGAGGAGCCACGCACTAAGTGTAAGTGACTTAAATAATTATTATAATAATTATAAAAATTATTATTATAATAACACCCTCTTAATTTTGCAAAATATATAATAAATATTATATGAAATTGAGAAATAGAATTTTTTTTAAATTTAGTGTTCTAAGAGATTTGAAACTAGATACGTGTTAAAACAAAAACTAAACTTACCATTAGACCAACTAAAATATTTATCTCCAAAGGAGTCAAATATTATATATACTAAGAAAATAAAAAAAAATTCTATACTAAAAAAATAATAATTTCTATATAAAAATAATGTTATTAAAAATTGAGGGAGAGGTCGTGGCCCCTCATGTCCCATGTAAATCCACCCCTGCAGTCACAAATACCGCTAGAGGTGGTCGTGCCTTAAGCAAGGAGGCAATAGACGATCACGCAAGGCGCCCATGCCTTGCACAGAGCCACACCGCATGGTCACATAGGATGGTATCGTGCGATCGCATAGGGTGGCATTGCACAATCGTGCAAAGGAGGCACCGAGTGATGGATGAGGTCGTCCGCCTCCTGTGCAAGCACGACTTTGCTGATTAGATCTTGGTACCTGTCTCTTCTCTTATGTGTTAGTTACTATTCGAACTAGTAATCTCCATGATTTATTATATCCGTATTAGTTTTGAGACAGATTAACAGAAACGTTGAGGATAAATAAATCATCTTTTGTCACCATAACTTTACTAACTAGATAATCGTAACTTTGATTTTTATAGTTAGGTGTGTACACGTGATGAAAATATAATCAAAAATAAGAATTGAGCGTATTATTTATCATATAAAGTCACGTAGTGCACTATGATTAGACCGAATTCTGAACGCGATCCGAACCCAACTCGACATGTGACCGAGTCGATGAGCCAGTATCTATTGACTCAGTTGCCGGGCCGGAATGATATCCGACCTGACAGGGGTTGAGTTGGTTAAGATTTCAGCCAAATCAAATTCATCTAAATCATACGTTCGAACCGTCCTATTCTATAGTTTTTCTATTTAATATATTTATAATATTTAAGTAATATTAATGGTGATTAATCTATTCTACCGTTGTATTTAAGTTAATTTTTTAACATGGGTATTTTGAATTCTTTTGCGTGTGACTCTTTAGTTATCTATTTAAATTAATTTTTTAATCTATTTATCTTGGATTTTTTTACTATTTGTTTAAAATTATTTGATATACAATTCTTCTATCTCTAACTTATTATAATTATTAATTTTATTTAACTCTCCTAATTTTTATTTTTTCATTTAATTTTGAATTTAAAAAATAATAACTTATTTGATAAAAATTATGTAACTTGAATATTGACTTTTAGGAAAAAAATATAATTTATTTAATAATAAAATTATCATTAAACATATAAAATTAATTTAAAAATATAATTTATATAATATATATATTTAGATTGGATAGAGATTCCTTATAGGTCAACGGTTCAATGCTTACTATTGATTTTTTTTATACATTATAATATTTTAAGAGAAAATTGTCCTAAACTCTCGCATACAAACTCAACTTTCTTTTCAATCCCTACGTAAAAAAAAATTTATTTTCACTCCTTACATACAAAGTTTCATATGTTTCAACTACAGATTTATCGAATTACCTTCAATTTTTTTAAGTATAAAAAGTTTGAAATATAATATAATTTTTTATAAATTCAATATTATTTAATTAAAATCTAGAAATTTTTTATCAAATTGAGTACAACCTAATCAATTCATCCTAGTTAATCAATTAGTATGAACTCTTAATCAATTCGTCAAGCAGAAAAATAATAATGTTCAATTTGATAGAAAATATACTAAATTCTATGTTAAATATATTAAATTTAAAAAAAAATTATATTTATTACTACATTCGAAAAAATGTGATACTTAATTTAATAAAAAATATACTATATTTTAATTATATGATACTGAATTCAAGAGGAGTTATATTTCATTTTAAATTTATTATACTGGGGCAATTAGGTAAATTAATATATATATTAGAGAGCTGAAACAAATGAAATTTTGCATGCAAGGAGTGGAAATAGAATTTTTTCTAATATAGGATTTGATAATAAAGTTTAAAATTCAGGGATTTAATAGCAATTTACATATATTTTAATTTTTTAAAAATAATAATAATGTTGAGTTGTCATGAATTGAATCGTCAATCGATGAGGTTAATCTCTGTGTAAAATAGAAAAAAAATTCTATTGGAAACTTTTTCTTAGGATTCACTCGGCTTTTGGAGTTTTATTTTTTTTAGCTCTGTAATCGTCTCTTTTCGTTCCCTAATCCTCTTTTCACTCCCTAATACAAAAGGATTAGGGAGCGAAAAAAAATTTAAAAATTCAAAAAAGTAAAATTCTACACGAGTGAACCCAAAAAGAAATTTTCTTTTGGAAATTTTAAAAAAATTTCCATTAATTTTTCTGATTCGTCGATCTACCGGCGAATCATGATCTAGTTATAATAGTTCATGCTCAAGTGACATGTTTATAAATTTTTTATTTTTAAGAATGGGAAAAAGACAAAAGTTTATTATAAAATTTTAATCTTTTCAGCAACCAGCACAAAGCATAGGAATCTAATGTAGGATAGACGATAAATGCCAGTCTTAAAATATTCGTATAAGCGTTATCATCAAATGCCACCCTTAACATATTCGTATCCGGAAATTCTGGCCGTGCGATGGAGATCGAACCGTCCGTATGGCGTTCTCCAAACCCACTCATTATTTGATGGGAAATAATAAAAATTTTGACTGTTACTCAATGGCATATCCGACGTTTGATCGATTGAATATCACCGATGATTTTTTATCGTCATCCCGAATCAAACTATACTTTGGGAGACGATGAATCCATCGGGATCACCGACAATGATGAATCTGTCGATATCGACGGTAAATGATATGAGATCGCAATTGCAGCGATCTTTGATGGGTTCATCGTGCTCTAAGGATATAATTTAGTTTGATCGATGACGTTCGAGATATTTATTTTTACTGTGTGTATCATAATCGTTGTTTGATTTTCTCAATATTTCATTATTTTTCTCCGTCTATAAATTTCCTCTCGCTCGAGATCTCGATTTCGATTTCGGTTTCCCTCCGCCAAAGTCTGGTTCGTTCAAGTTGCGGAGCGAGCG
This sequence comes from Boesenbergia rotunda, assembly GCA_024364735.1. NCBI lineage: Eukaryota > Viridiplantae > Streptophyta > Magnoliopsida > Zingiberales > Zingiberaceae > Boesenbergia > Boesenbergia rotunda. The sequence continues at coordinate 80,450 of JAGFNQ010000243.1, forward strand.
GAGGAGAAGAAACGCATCGGCATCGCAGATCACACTCTCAGGTATCGGATCTTGTTCTCCTCCGCCTCTATCCACTGTCAGCAGAATCTGATGCGGCTCAATATTTCATTATTTTTCGATCCATCTATATATTTCCCTCCCCCCTCTCGCTCGAGGTTTCGATTTCGATTTCCCTTAAGCAAGTCTTGTCTCGTTCAGCTTTCAGCTCTCGGTGTGAGTAAAGGAGAAGAAACGCATCGGAATCGAAGATCTCGCTCTCACGTATCGGATCTTGTTCTCTTCCGCCTCTACCCACTGTCGCCTAATTTGATGCGACTTCCTTTTTAGCGTCCGGTCTCAATTCCTTTTGAAATATATGTTCAACGCTCTTCGTTATACTGTTTCTGGCTAATTAAATTGAAGATTTGAAGTTTTATGATATTGGATGTTCTTGCGCCGCTCTGGGTCTGATGATTTGATAGCCGGTGAATCTTCAAAAATCATTTTTTTTAACTTACAAGTTTTGTTTTGTAGTTTTTTGCTACAAGATATGGGGGTTTAATTAGTGATATTATTGTAGACGGTGGAATTGATGGTGTTGGTTCACTGATTTATTTATTTATAGTTATCCTTAAAAGGATTTCATTGGATTTCTAATGTCACAGTCGCTGTTTATGAATTTGATGCTGAGAATCTCATGAAATCATTGTTTCCTTTGATTTCTTGTATGCCATTTGTACTGCTTTGGGATCCTCTAAATTCTGTAGTAATCCTTGGCAGAAAAAATCATTTCTAAAGCCTTCAGTTGTGTTCATGCTGATAGAGGCCTAATTATTTTGCCTTTGCAGACTTTGTGATTCAAAACATTGCATTAATGGAGACATCCATGAATTCAAGCATGGTAAATAAGTTTCTGGTGCACCAAATTATGAATAGATGGAATGCTCATTACTATAGCTTCACTTATTTTCCACTGGATTTGATTTTCTTGTTGCAATTGAAATTATATGCCCTCAACGTTTTATTGATATAAATCATGTGCATATTATATTTTTGGGTGTAATCTACTATAATTGGCATGTGATATCAATTGGATATTACTTGGATTTTTTTATTAAATTATACTTGTGATTAAAAGATCTACAATGGGGAGTAATAATTTAATCGTAACTATCCAAATCGTTCTAGGTTATAAAATAATATAACCTATACTTGTACCACTATAAGATAGAATGATTTACTCCATGATTAAGGCTGCGATTACTTTAATCACTTATTTGAATTTTATAATTAGATATCCATCAAATCACGCGGAATAATATCCATCAACAAATTGAAAATAATATTTAAATTAGAGACTGATAAAATCCCTTTACATACAAAGTTGTGATGTTATCCTTACCACAATACTATATTCCATATAGTTCGTTGTCAAAATAAATTTACCCATATAATTTATTTAATCATAATTTCCATAACTTAATTGGATTCTAAAATTTGTGAAACATTGATTTATATATAATCATATAAATATAAAATTAATTTAAATACCATCAACTAGTTTTATTTGAGTCCAATCATTAATGAAAATGACCCTTTAATTTAGAACGTTGAATTTCTTATTGAGCATTTATATAATTTAATTACCATATAGAGGACTCAATAAATCTGTATATAGCTTTAAATTTAGCATCAATAATTGATAAATTAAATTCGTGCATATTTAATTAAATATATATAAATCTCTCAGGTCTAAGGATAAAAAAGAATTTGTGAAAGAATATATTTGACAATAACACTTATATCTATATGTTCTTTAATTGATCTTATTCAGTGTATGTACTACTTATATTACAGCCACTTGTTTGTTTAAGTTCTCTACCTCAATGATGGAGTAAATCATTCTATCTTATAACGACACAACAAGTGTAGGTCATATTATTCTGTAACATAGAACGACTTGGACAGATACAATTAAATTATTACTCCCCACTATAGATCTTTTAATCATAATTTAATAAAAATATCCAAGTAATATCCAATTGATATCACATACCAACTATAATAAAATACACTAAAAATATAATATACACACGATTAATATTAAATAAATTGTTTTGAGGGCATATAATTTCAACATTCTTAACAATGGCACAAGGATATCTTTCCTGAGATTGTTTGTGCCTTTTTTAATAAGCTGGCATGTTTTTCAGTTGCAGGGACTAATCTTGATGCACAATTTAATAGTTTTTTTTTGTCTATCTTATCTTAGAGAAGATTAACCCTGGTAAAGTAGTATCATAGAGATTTGATTCTCCTCAGATACAGGATGGCAATGGAGTGTTTCCAGGTGAAAAAAAGATCACTGTGGTTTTTGTGTTGGGTAAGACCTCATTGCTATTTTGCCTATATGGTTTATACAAAATTCTAAAAAATACACCTATAAAATGAATAAGATAGAGTATCAGGATGGCATGGTCACATGATCCTTTCTAGTGCTTACTTATAACCCTTTGTTTTTATGTTATGTCATGAAATTTATAATTGTGGTTTCATGCTGAATAATTTGCAAAATCCAATGGCGAAATTCTAATATCATCTTCCTCTTTTTATGGTGTCTTTCTTACTTCATTGTTTAGCTTTACTGTAACAGGCGGGCCTGGCAGTGGAAAGGGGACACAATGTTCAAAAATTGTGGAAAATTTTGGGTTCACTCATCTTAGTGCTGGTGATCTTCTGCGTGCAGAAATCAAGTCCGGCTCAGAGAATGGGTATGAGGCAATATCTTTCTTGTTAGAGTGTTCTACTTTGATATATTATTTTGTAGACCAGATCATTTAAATAGGATTAGGTTAACATAGAATGGTCTGGCTTCTTAGTTCAGACATCATGGCCTTTACATTTACAATTAGCTAGAAATCATTTTTCCATAATATCTGATTAGATTTCTTAAGTAATGTACCAGTAGAAAAATTGAAGTCATTTCAACCTGATCTATCCTGAATATGAAGTAGGAACGTGCTGTAGAAATACTACTTGTGGTTATGAGTGACCAGGTGTTTTTAAGTTGAAATGAATCATCAAGATGTTTTGGCAAAAACACCCTAACGGACCAAAATACAATTTTAGCTAGAAATTCATAACACATTTAGTCTCAGGTGGAATATTTAAGTGTTTATAAGTTGAAAAGAGATCGTAATTGCCATTTTCAACTCAAAAACACTTCAATGCTCCATTTAAGACTCCCAATAAACTTTTCTTTTTTGTTTGTGCACACCTATGTGTCAACACGATTTGTTTTAGGTTATCAAGGTGTTTTGATCAAAGGAATCTACAAATATCTATTTTCCACTTGAGTCTCCTAGAAAGCTTTTGCTATGAATTTCTAGCTAAGAGCTTGGTGTCTCATTTTAATTCAACAATGATATATATGCGTCAAGTAAAATTACATTTTAGACCATTATAGTAATTACCATTTTCAATTGCCAAATATTCCCTTTTTTTACTTGGAAATATTAATATTTGAATACACAACTTGAGACTCCTAGAAAGCTTGCAATATGACTTTCGTACAAAAATGATCTATTTTAGATCACCAAGGTGTTTTGACTAAAACAACTCACCACCCGGTTAAACTCAAAAACAAAAACTTTGTTTGAGACTCCTAGAAAGACCGGTATGATTTCTTGGCCTAAATAACACTTTTAGGGCATTAAGGTTGTTAGAATATTGTAAATATAGCTAGGGATAATTTGATGTATTCTAATTTGTATTTTACCCAAAATACAAATTAGTCCTTAGAATAGAATCCTGATTTATTTCCTAAAAAAAGAAATTCTTTAACATAGTATCAGAGCACAAGGTTTAAGTTTTTTTCTTTACTCTAAAATACTCTTTTGCCCTAAATCTTAGCCGATCCGTTTCTTTTTTTTTTCTTCTTGCGACTTCTCTTTTCCCCTCTCTCCACGTGACGTTGTTGTTCTTCCTTGCGACGCTGCTGTTCTTCCTCACGACGTTGCTGTTCGTCTCCTGCACGCGACACTGTTGTTCTCCAGAGTCCAGAGAAGCCAAAGCTGCTGTTCTCCAGAGAAGCCGAAGCTGCTGTTCTTCTCCTGCACGCGTCGCGAGTTGCGGCAACGCGTCGTGAGCTACTGCACATGTCGCTCTCTGCAACCGATCGCGTCGCTCCCCACACCCGATCGCGTCGCTCCCCACGACCTGCTTGCGTAAGGCAACCCTTCCTTTTCTTCCTCGGCTCGCGACCTCCATTTCAGGTGTGCTGAAGGCTTCTTCCTGCACGCTGTCACACGCCGTGTGCTGTTCTCCGCAGTGTGTTTTCTTCCGTTAAACGTTGAAAGCTCCTCCGTCGCGTGGGTATTCCGGCGCCTATTCCTGACGCCGACAACCTCTTAACAATCCAAAACTGATCAATGGCTACTTCTAGCACTCCAAAGCCGGATATCTCAATCTTTACCAACCACATCATTGTACCGCTCTCTTCTGAGTAGTTGGATGATAAGAACTACTCCTCTTGGGTCTCTCACATTGAGCTTTGGCTTGTTGGACAGGGTTATGAGACACATCTCACCCAAATCGAAGAGGATGCTCAAGTCGCCGATCGTCCTCTGTGGAAAAAGGTTGACGCTCAGTTGTGTTGTATTATCCGAGCCACAATCCATCCATCTCTTATGGATGTCTTCCGCACTCACAAAACCTGCAAAGCTGTTTGGACACAGGCTCAACAACTCTTTACAAACACCTCTTGGCGACTCTATTAAGTTTGTGAAGATCTCATGAACATCCTCAGTGCCCATCAGATTAAGGATTCTATGTCAACTTATCTAGGTTCGGTCTCTAGCTTTCTTTGTGATTTCAATGAACTGCTTCCACCTGCCTGTTGCAGAGTTTGAAAATCGAAAGAAATTTTTTATGTCTCTGGCTTTATATGGTTTGTCCACAGATTATTTTCATGTTCGTTATCAGATTCTGGGCAGCTCCACAGACGCTATCATGGACAGTACCTGGGCGATTCTCTTTCGTGTCCCTGCCAAAGTCTTGACATTACCTCCTTCCGTTCCTGTTGACTCATCATTTTTGGTCTCTCGAAGCAACACCAGACCTCCACCCCGTAAGGGTGGCAAAGGACGTCCTTGGTGTGATCACTGCCACCGACCAGGACACATGATTGATAAATGTTGGAGTCTACATGGTCGACCCCCTCGTGCTGCTCAGAATGTCCAGAGTTCTGTCGCTTCTTTAGCTTCCACTTCATAGTTGCTACCGGATCCGACCCCACCGCCTTCCGATGACGACTTTCTGAAATGGTATGAGGATTGACAGATTTCTGATTCCACTGTTGCCGTTGCACACGCTGGTAATTCCTTTGTTAGTATATCTCTATCTTCGAATACCTGGGTTCCTAATCATATCACTGGTAATAAATTTCTTTTTTCTTCTCTCACTACTTCCAGTTATTTACCATTTGTCACCATGGCAAATGGTTGTCAAACTCAGTCCCAAGGTGTTGGTATTGTTCATCCTTCTCCGTCTCTCCCTATTCATAATGCTCTTTATGTTCCCGGAGCTCCCTTTAATTTGTTATCAATAAGTCAACTTACTTAGTCTCTTGATTGCGTCATCTCTTTTACTAAAACTTCTGTTTCCTTACAGGACCAGAGTACGGGGAGAATGATTGGCTTCGGCTGTGAGTCTCATGGCCTATATTGGCTTCATCGACCCTCTCTTGTTAGTTCGGCGGCGGTATCTCTTCTTCTTATTCATGCTCAGTTAGGACATCCAGATCTTGATAAGTTGAAACAATTACATCCTAGCCTTTCTCTCTTAGAGTCTTTGGCTTGTGAGTCATGTCAATTAGGAAAGCATATTTGTAGTTCTTTTTCTCCTCGCACTGTGAGTCGGGCTACACCCCCTTTCGTTTTGGTTCATTCTGATGTCTGGTGTCCGAGTCGTATTTCTTCTACATTGGGGTCTCGATATTTTGTTACTTTTATATACGATTTTTTCGATTGTACTTGGTTATATCTGATGAAGAATCATTTAGAATTGTTTTCTATTTTTCAATCTTTTTTCCATGAAATCAAAACTCAATTTGGTATTTCTTTTCGAACCTTGTAAAGTGATAATGCGCGTGAGTATCTATCTACTATGTTTTGGACCTTCTTCGCGTCTCATGGTGTATTTCATAGGACGTCTTGTCCTCATACCCCTAACAAAATGAAGTTATAAAACACAAGAATCGTCATCTTCTCGAGACCACCCGGACTCTTCTTTTCCACTCTCATGTTCCTCATCGGTTTTGGGGTGACGCCATACTTACTGCGTGTATCTCATCAATCGCATGCCTTCTCCACTTTACAAGGTAAAATACCTCATCATGTACTTTATCCTCATCAGTCTCTTCATCCATTACCACCTAGGTGTTGGTGCAATCGACCCAAGTTTGATCGGTACGATCATGGGTTTTAATGTGTGTGTCAATACTCAATACGATTAAGTTAGGTTTTCATATTGGTTTGATATGTGCGTTTAAGTCATGCAGGACTTGGTGAACCACACATGAGGAACAACGGAGTGTGCATCCGAGGAATGAGAGTCAAAGGAAGAGGATTTCAAAGGGCATACCAAGGAAGTAGACTTCAAAGGCATACGTGAAGGATGATATGGAGCAAGTCGCGGGCTTGTGTGCATCCGAGGGACGAGAGCCAAAGGAAGAGAACTTCAAGGGGCGAGCTGGGGAAGTGGACTTCAAGGCATACGCGAAGATTGGACTCCGGAGAAGTTAAGAGTAAGTTTGTAAGCTGGGCAGTCGACTGGCAAGAGAATCAGTCGGCTGGCAGCGTTGAGAGAAACTCACAGAAAGATCAGTCGGCTGAGGTTGGAACTAGTCGACTGGTTCATTCGAAAACTAGTTGTTTGGCTAGCCATTGGCCAGCCACCAGTCGACTGGTCCTAGTGGCAGTTGACTGGTGTCGAGGCTGAGCTGTTTTGTTAACAACTCTCTCCTCTATTTAAGAGGAAGCTTTAGGGCACGAAGAGGTTACAAATTTTGACTGTAAAACCTTCTTGCTGTGTCCCCAAATTTCTAAAGCCTACTCTCTTCCTCAAACTCTAAGTCCATCTTGTAAAGAGGAAGATATCATCTTGTAATGGTTTCTCCACCTTCAAGCTAGATTGAAAAGGTGAAGAGCATAGTGGAGCTTGATTATGTGGGTGTGGATCCTTGGATTAGTCATCTCAAGGAGGTGGAGACCAAGTAAATTAAGGGAGTTAGCATTGTCTTAATTGTTATTGTTTTTGCCTATATTTTTCTTGTGCTTTGGCTAATATTTTGTAAACAAAATCCAAGAGAAACTATTCACCCCCCTCTAGCTAGACGCAAAGGTCCCAACACTAGGGTCTTTTGTTCTATATGTTTTGCTGATGCTCTTGATCCTGACATTGACAAACTCTCTTCCCGGTCTCATAAATGTGTCTTCCTTGGGTACCTACGGTCTCAGAAAGGGTATAAGTGTTATTCCCCTACTCTCCGTCAATACTTCATATCTGCTGATGTCACGTTCTTTGATTCGGTTCCATTTTTTGGGCCTAATGTATCTCCATCCGAATTTTCTCCTTCTACGCCTACGCTAGTGACTATCTTTTACCCTTTGGAGGGCTCTCTATCACCTCCAACCGTATCTCCTCTTCCATTGCGGGTTATTAGCGTCATCCTCGTCTTGTTTGCCGCCGCCGAGCGCTGACACCGCCGTGGACACATCTTTGGAGCCAAGTCATTCGCCTCTTCCTCTGGTCCCATCTCCTGAGTTTGATATTCCTATTGCACTTCGAAAAGGTATGCACTCCACTTGTAATCCTTCTTCTCATTATGTTTCTTTGAGTTGTCATCGTCATTCTCCTTCCTATTATTCTTGTCTTTCCTCTTTTTTTCGTCTGTTTCTCTTCCAAAGACTGCAGGTGATGCCTTTGCCCATCCAGAATGGAAACAGTCCATGCTCGACGAAATGTGTACCTTACAAAGCAGTGGGGCTTGGGACCTCGTTCCTCTACCACCAGAGAAATCAGTTGTTGGTTGTCGATGGGTATATACAGTGAAAGTTGGTTCAGACGGAAAAGTTGACCGTCTTAAAGCCCGCCATGTCACTAAGGGCTATACTCAGATCTTCGGATTGAATTATGGGGAGACTTTTTCTCCTGTTGCCAAGATGTTCTCTGTGTGCCTATTCCTGTCCATTGCTGTGATTCGACATTGGCCTCTTTATCAGTTGGACATCAAAAATGCTTTCTTACATGGTGACTTGTTCGAGGAAGTCTACATGGAGTAACCTCCGTATTTTGTTGCTCAGGGGGTGTCTTTTGGTCTTGTATGTTGCCTGCGAAAATCTTTATTTGACCTCAAGCAGTCACCCAGAGCATAGTTCGGTAGATTTAGTACTGTAATTCAACAGTTTGACATGACTCAGAGCAAGGCCGACCATTCTGTCTTTTATCATCGCTCATCTACTGGTTGCATCTACTTAGTGTTTTATGTTGATGATATTATCATCACAGGTAGTGACCATCTCGGGATTTCACAGGTGAGACAACATCTTTTCAAACATTTCTAGACAAAGGATCTCGGTAAACTCAAATATTTCTTGAGGATAGAAGTAGCACAGTCCAAAGATGAGATCATCATATCCCAAAGGAAGTATGCAATCAATATTTTAGAAAAAACAGGAATGTTAAACTTAATGACAGTTGACAATCCCATGGATCCTAATATCAAGCTTCTGCCAAATCAGGGGGAGCCTCTTCCAGATCCTGAACGATACAGGCGGTTAGTAGGGAAACTAAGCTATCTTATTGTTACTCGCCCAGACATCTCATTTGCAGTAAGTATAGTAAGTCAGTTTCTCAACTCTCCATGCAAGGAACATTGGGATGTTGTGATCCACATTATTCGATATATCAGAGGCGTTCCAGGAAAGAGTCTTTTGTATGGAGACAAAAGACATACTCGAGTCGTAGGGTATTCCGATGCAGATTGGGCAGGTTCTCTCACTGATAGGAGATCTACTTCTGGGTTTTGTATATTTGTCGGAGATAATCTTGTTTCTTGGAAAAGCAAAATGCAGAATGTTGTAGCATGATCCAGTGCAGAGGCAGAGTATCGAGCTATGATCAAAGCCAGTCAAGAACTTATATGACTCAAACAGTTATTTCAGGAATTAAGATTTGGAGAGATTACATAAATGTCACTTATATGTGACAACCAGGCCGCTATGCATATCGCCTTAAATCCAGTTTTTCATGAGATGGCAAAGCATATTGAAGTCGACTGTCACTTTGTCAGAGAGAAAGTTGTATTTGGAAAAATATTTACTAGTTATGTCAACTCACATGATCAACTAATAGATATATTCACTAGGTCACTTATAGGACCTCGAATTGACTACATATGTAACATGCTGGGTGCATATGATTTATATTCTCCACCTTGAGGGGGAGTGTTAGAATATTGTAAATATAGCTAGGTATAATTTGATATATCTTAATTTGTACTTTATCTAAAATATAAATTAGTCTTTAGAATAGAATTCCGATTTATTTCCTAAAAAAAAGGAATTCTTTAACAAAGTTGTTATGACCCAAAGAGCGCATCTTCTAAAAGAGGGGACATCACCCCATATGTACAAAAGGTTTACTTGTGAAAAATAAAAAAACATAAGGATAAGTGTTGATATAGAAACTAGAATAACCAAATTGCAATTACATTTAAATAGGGGTTTGTAGGAAGATCTTTTATTATAGGTTAGATTAAAATATGATAAAGAATAACCTTCCTTAGGATCTCTTATTAAAGCTTGAAGAGAAGAAGAAAAGGAGAGGATTCAGAGAAAATGATAGGTTTGACAATACAGGAACCAATGCCTTAGGAAACAAAGATTGCTATTACCTGAATGATTGAATTATATGCAACACTAATCATTAGATCTTGTACTAATTTTTGGCATTTTAAACATCATTCTCTCTTCATATGAAATTGAACATTTTAATTGAAATGGACTTTAGATGCAGGAGATGGCAATTATGAAAGACAAACTATAGAAAAACCTCAAAATTGTGAGACCCTCTCCAAAGGTGATGAAAATTATTCATCATGATTCATGGACAAGGGGATGAGGTTTATATTAAGCTCACCTAAGGTTTAGAATTTCGAGCCGTGTCGTAGTTTCAATTTGTGACCGAAATGATAAGGTTAGTTACCATGTTGTGCCATGCCAATACGGTTTCAATCTTTTTTTAATATATATTCATTTTAAAAATATTTTATCAATATTTGATTGTTATAAGTTTGCTACATGGTTATATCTGAGATATTGAATGTTGAATTCAAGTTTTGATATAATATTTGATGCTTATTGAGTAAAAGTCGATTTATGTTAGCCGAAGTCTACCAAGTAGATATGATAGGATTTAATTTGAACTTCTTTTGATCAGTTTAAAATTAAACTAAATTTATTTATATAATAATTTAATTCATCAGTAGTACTATGTTTCATAAGGTTAGAAATTATATTATATTTATTTAGAATTTTTCTAACAATTTATCTCTTCCATAAAGAGGTTTCTTTTCTCATTTTCCTTTTAAGGAATTTTTTTCCCTCTCTGTTTACCTTGTCAACGAATGAAGGAGAAAAACAAATTAACCGTCCTTAAAGAGGTTATTTTTCTCTCTTTTACTCTCGTGGATGAAAGTGAGAAACTGTGTAAAAAAAATAAAAAATGGAAATAGGGGAAAAAGAAGAAAGGAAAAGATTAAATATGCTAATCAAACTACGCAATAACAATCAAGCCTTATCCCAGTACATGGGTCGGCTAATATCAACCAATATGCTAATCAAATTAAAGTTCGTAAAATTTAGAGGGAATGTTAGTACTCAAATTTGTTTGGCCTTTGAAATTCTTCAATGGATTAGTCTTGTTGTATATAAAATGGGGTGTTATAGTTCCTAGTCCAACTTGTTGTTAACTCTTTTCTTCAAAGTCATGCAAGTGTTATTAAGAGGAATATGCTCGTAAGTATTTTCATATTTCATCTGAATCTTTGGTGGATGGTTTATCTCATATGTCTCCTTAATACAATTTTCAGTACCATGATCTCAAACATGATAAAGGAAGGTAAAATTGTCCCTTCTGAAGTTACAGTTGAGCTTTTAAGAAAGGCTATCCTCGAGAGTGGGAACAATAAGTTTCTTATTGATGGATTTCCTCGAAATGAAGAGAACCGTGCTGCTTTTGAGAATGTTGTAAGTTGATACTTTGCTGATAGCTTCATGTTTGTCTCTAACTTCCTTTATGCTTATGTTTACCTTCAATTTCTCTTTGTTATCACAGACAAAGCTTGAGCCAGAATTTATTCTTTTCTTTGATTGTCCAGAGGAAGAGATGGAACGACGACTTTTAGGTCGCAACCAGGTTTAATCATTTGATCTCACAATTTTCTTTGCCATCACTGTTAATGTGGTACTAATTTACTGTGTAATTCAGGGGAGAGATGATGATAACATTGAGACAATAAGGAAGCGTTTCAGAGTTTTTATAGAATCTAGTTTACCCGTGGTTGAGTATTATGACCAGAAGGGCAAAGTTCGAAAGGTAACCATGATCTATTCTCTTTGGGAGTTGGTTGAAGTACTTGTGTACTATTGTGTCTTTCGAAATTCCCATTTTTTCCCTGAGCATTTTGTGCTTTCAGTTCTTTTTGATCGGGATGGTTTATCATCTCTTTCTGCACAATATCCTAGTGTTTTTGTTGATTGATTTTTTTTTTCTGTCAATATTGATTGATCACCTTTCTGATCATTAGTTCACTTTTTGTTAGCCATTCATTAATTTTATCAAATCATGCGGATCCTATGTTTATAGCTATTTAATATTTTTTCCCCATGATCAATTTGGATAAGCAATACCAAATATCTCTCTCTGAAAATAAGTTGAGAACTGATGATCTGAAGCATTTTCAGATTGATGCTATGAAACCCATCGATGATGTGTTTGAAGATTTGAAGGACATTTTTGCCCCATTCGTTGCAAAAGTAAGATTTGAATATGGTTGATCTATATTTTTAAGATTCACCATGTTTTTCATAGATCTGAGAAATACCAAGAGTCTTCCAGATACCATAAATGTAAATAGCTAATAGCGAAAGATAGCGAGTCCTTACAGCCCCTATGATGATATATGAATACCAAAATCAAATTGAAATATTTTCTCATTTTTGAAAAATTCAAACCTAAACTGAGCAGAAACCACTTCAGTTCGGTTTTAAACCAAACTGAAATTTTTTGTTCGATTTTGGCAGTTTGGGTTGAAACCATTAACTAAAAAAATATATATATATAAAAATAAAATCAAAAATCAATTAAAAATTACTTTCCAAACAATAACTCTATCGAGATTAATAATAAAAATTATTTTAATTTAAGGGTTAAATTGATTAGAGAACATAAAAGTAAATTACAATAAGAAACTGTAGTAATTAACATACTAATTTACTTGTGTATGTATATTATAAAAACCTCAAGTGTTCAGTTTGATTTTAACAATTTGTACAAGTTCAAACAGAAACCAAACCGAAACCCATAATTTAAATGGTATCCAAACTGAAACCAACCAAACAAAATGTGAAACCGAATTTGTTGATTCGATCAGTTTTGTTTCGCTCCATTTACTGGTTTCGAGTTATAGATACTCGCCCCTAGACATGAGAGCAGCAATTGAATAAAAAATACTAGTCGAATCATCACACCATTCCTTCCATTCCATGTCGTCAATTCCCAACATTAGCGGTTGTCCCATGATCTTTTTGTGCTACTCATAGCTAATCAGTGATGGCCATGTCCGACGTTCTTAGCAGTATAGCTTGATTCTCATGGATTCTTACTCTTGGAAAAATTGCAGTCCACAAGATGCGTAGATTTTCTATTTGAGAGCAAACGACACATCTGTTTAAAAACTGCCATGTTAGTGTGTCAATCCAAAATATTGTAATTTGAGTAATGTTTTTACAAACAAACTCATTATTTGAACTCTATATCTGTGCCATACGCTCGGGTGTTTGACAAGGGTATTTGATAATTCTTGTACGAGGACAATTGAAATGATAGTGTCTGACCTAGGGTATTTGACAAGGGTACTAGGGAAGATGAAGATCAATGAATGATCTACTTTATCATCCAACAGTGATCAATGCCATTATGTGGATCTTTTACCAGATGAACAATATTGTATTCCTAGCCTTAGATAAGAAACTCGTACTACAGTTTAGCATATGTTATTGCTTTATATTAACTTGGCATACATTGTCAGGATGAATCAAGCTGCCCCAATGATGTAACAAACACAAATATACTTTAAAAGGTGACTCCCTTTTGCCCTGAATGTTACATCTTATGAAAAGTATATCTGATTGCATTATACCATACATGTGATTTGAGTTTTTTTTTTTGGCACTCAGACTATCACTTTTGTACATTATTGGCTAAAGAACACCTGCTGCAATTTGTCACATTCTTGATGATGGATAAGATGTTTTGTCAGTCGAAAAGCCATCCCTGCAATGTCAGTAGGATGCTGATTAATTAAATGTATGTTCTTTTTCAGACTTTAAATCTCTGAAGAAAAAAACACGTTGATAGCATTTTTCACATAAATGATTTTATGTAAATTGGAAGAGTGCATATTGTGAACTTGAGATATTGAGTGCTCGTATGTTTTCTTTTTCAGCACTAACTGCTGATATGATTACAAATAAAGGCTCAATTTTCTCTTTTGCTTATGTATGATTCAATACCAATGTCAGTTTTCAGACGAATAGTCATCAAACTTTTGATGTTGGTAAGGAACACCACCTTTTTAAGACGTTTAGTTAATACCTTTCCTTCCTGAGAGACACTAGCTAGATGATACAAGAACCCAACATCCTCTAAACATATTGTTTGGAATAGATTCCCACATAGGCTATTTATCTTGTCTTATCTTGGCTATGTGAACATTGTAATATTATTCTCTTCCACTTCAACTTGGCGCTAGAGAGTTTCTTCCTCCTCCCACCATCATCACCAGCTTATTTTCTCTTTCCCATTGCCCCTCCCAGAGTCCCACTCTTCATGGCCGTTAGCACAATAATTGAGGGTAGTGTAGCTATAATATCACAATCTCTCTCTTTCATGTTTCTCTCTTGAGAGATGGGGGTCTCCATCACCCCTTGTGCTTTCTCTAATCCCTCATATACCTAGGGATATTTAAAATCTTAAAGATGGGCCCACCTACTATTTGTTTCCATTGTGAATCAATCTCATATCAATTAAATCTATCAACTTGTCTTTTGATCAAAGCTGCTAACCACTCCTTTTCATGCCATGAATCAATTTCCTTGCGATTCAAAGCTCTAATGCTAGGGATGTCTCAATGATTCTAGTTATATTCTATGCTAACAAATATTACTTTGTAGCCTGATCTCGGGCCAGCTTGCGTGTAGCCTGGCCCGTCAGCCTGGCGACTCGTCAAGAGGAGAGAGGTTTGTGGGCCCTAAAGGCCCGTCGGATGTAGAGCCTATACAGGTGGATCAGCCCATTTCCTCCTAGCACGAGGAGACATGGGCCCTGACCCAGGCAAAGAAGGCCAGGAGCCCCGAAGGCCCCCCGAGTCCAGGAAGTCCTGGTTAGGGGAGTTCCGAATCAGGAGAGCCCCAGGTTGGAGAGGTTCCGACTCACAGCATCACTAAGTCTTAACACTCCTGAGCCAGGGAGGTCTTCACTCAGAGTATCGCCAGATCGTGAGATCCTTGAGTCTGGAATACCCCGAGCAAAAAGAGTGCTCGGTCATTGACCATACCATCCCCGAGTCGGCCAAGGTAAGATGTACATCCTGAACTGTGCATCCCGACTCGGGAAGCGTAGTTACACCCGGACATAACGGCATTGGGGCCCGAACTCGGCACCAACACCACAAGCCCTCAGTCGGCCTCATCTCCCTATGCCCTCAGTCGACCTCAATGCTCTAGGCCCTCAATCGGCCTCATCTCCCTATGCCCTCAGTCGACCTTAATGCTCTAGGCCCTCAGTCGGCCTCATCTCTCTATGCCCTCAGTCGGCATCACTGCTCTAGGCCCTCAGTCGGCCTCATCTCTCTATGCCCTCAGTCGACATTAAGTCACTAAGCAGCACTATCACCTAAGGTTTTGTCGTGATCCGCAAGAACACCCACTCCCTGACATAGGACTAGCAGAAGCTGTACGGGATCGACACAGGTCAGGTACCATTCCGGTCCGAATCGCGAGTATCTCGCTGACGCCATGATCTCCCGGCCATACCCTGTCCCCCCGTACTGTGGCCACATACACTTGTGTCAGGCTGAGCGGCGCCTGACGGCGCTCGCTCATAAGTTGACAGCGCCCATTTCGTTATTCCGGTATGCGACACATTATCCTGTCACCTTTGGGTATGCCTTACCCTGTCCTCGCTACGCGATAAAAGGTGACAGATTGGGCAGAAACTGTCAACTCCCCCGGCTATATAAGCCTCTCCGCTCCACATATCTCAGGTACGCGCAATAGTATTTTTTCTACTGTTCTATTGCCTTTGCTGCTTTTCCACCACCGAGAACTGACTTGACCGTCGGAGTGCCTTGCCGGGGACTTTTTCTGGCGGGTTCTAACGATCTTTGCCTTGTATATCAAAGCTAGCCTCGAAGCCAGCCTCAGCAGTTCGTGATCCTCGGGAGACCACCTCACTCTTGGGAGTCCACCTCGCTTCGCGACAGGATCACAGCCAATGCTTGCAAAGAAAACTCCATTTTGTAGTTTCTTCACATGATACAAAAAATTATCTCATATATACATGGAAGTTTGCCAATTACACGATATGCAAATAAAGTAGAGCTTATATCAATTATAGTGTTATGTTTGGTTCTGCAAAGAGATTTGGCATTATTTCTAGAAAAGAACATCTCTTGTGTCGACATATGGCACGAGTAGTTTGTGCATCTTGAAAAGTAATTGATCGGATTGATGGCTTATCCTTTCATCACTAATAGTACATGTTTCAAAATAATAACGAGAACTTAATTATGCCAACTTTGCTTTTTCATTATTGTAATGTTGCATGAAATCTATTGTTCATGCTACTTTTGAGAATGCTCTGCCCCCGGGTTATAGTACAGTAGAAGGGTGATTAATTATCATCTTAGATATTCGTGGTTCAATCTCTAGTTACGGAATATTTTGTAAGAATTTTTCCTTCAAATGGGGTGCGAACCCTGGAACGCTGTGCTTCCGAACTGTCTGTCGCGAGCACTTTCCGATTTACTCTGGCGGCTGGCGGAAAACTTCCGTGGGACCGAATCAGTCGCCCGAGGTTCGACTTTATCAAATCTCATTAATCGTTTTTTTTACTTTTGACAATTCTCTCCTGTAAAATAACCTAGAACAATAATTTTGGCCTCCCGATTTTGCATAAAATAACATTGCTTGTATAAGCTCATTAAAATGAAGTTCATGTTGGAAGGAACCAATGTACAGCTGACTTAGAAGGAGAATTTGGGATCACTCCTATGAATTGTTGGATATGATTTTGCGATACAAAATCAAGGTGCCATCGATCGTTGAAAGTCTGATATGACTTCAAAATCGAAGTCTGTGTTTCACGTAGATTAATTTAGACTATTAATTTGCTCAAAATCGATTATGGGTGAATGAGAAATTAATGGCGAAAGGTTGTATCCAAAATACATATTAAGGAAGGATGGGGTTTTTAGTTCCACATCGCTTACCGGCGCAAGCCAAAGCTTCCTTATATGTGTTGCTGTGTTAATATAGTTAACACAACAAGCACAGGAGCTCTCTAGCCATGGGTGAGCAGGTGCTCGCACCTGCGAGCCCGCCACCTGCCGCCCGCCACGCGCACACGCGCACACGCGCGCAATGGGCGCTTTGTAGGCGCACTTTGCACATGACGTGGCAGTGCCTTTGTGGCACATGACGTGGCAGCATCTGCGTGTAGAGATCGGTGACTGTACTGATGATTGGATAAACGGATGGCAATCGTCGGATCGAAGATGGTAATAAATCGCAGTGGATGCGATCTGGAGCGTTGATGGCTCTGGGTTATAAACTGACCATTGATGAGGGGGGTTTGATCTGAAGCGTTGGATTAAATGAAGTGATTTGACGGCTGAGATCAAGATGGATGAAGAGATAAGTCTCTTCGAATCCAATGGACGAGATCATTCCATAAACTGAAGAGTTAAAACTCTTCAGATCCAATGGATCTGATCAAAAGAGATCTGAAGAGTTATAACTCTTCAGATCTGATGGATGAGATTAAACCCTTTCCAAAGGGTTATGTCTTTTTGATCTGGACGATCCAGATCACTCCTCACTAAGGGTTACTTACCTCTTCACCAACTATATAAAGATCCCTTCTCATTTGGAAATTCATCTCATTCAGAATTGCATTTCTAAACATAGCATTCAAGCATCCTCTGCATAAAGAGTTCGAAAAACTTGCGATTAAGTTCGCCGGTCTCGAAATTTGGAGTGCTACTATTTCGAGACGACGTCGTTGTATCTTGGGAACGAATTGCTGCTATCCGTGAGCACCTGTAGCGGAGCAATATCGTTTTACGGAGATAGTGTCGAACACTAGCCTCGACGTACAAATCAGTTTGCCTACCGGCAGCAACCTCCCGGAAGTACCGACAAGTCGCAAACCGACTATGTCAAATACCGAGGACGGACAAGAAATACCTACAAGCGTAAAACGATATCAGCAAACTGATATGACGAGGATCAACGACGTTCCAACCGCCATCCCTCACGTCGAGAAACCGGAGAAATTCAACGGAGCCGACTTCAAAAGATGGCAGCAGAAGATGCTGTTCTACTTAACCACGCTAAACCTTGTACGGTTTCTGCGTGAAGACCCGCCAGCCGCTACGGAAGACAATTCCGGTAGTAACGCTGCTCGCGATGCGTGGTCTCATGGTGACTTCCTGTGCCGCAATTATGTTCTGAACGCGCTGGACAACGCGCTATACAACGTATATTGCATGATCGAGACGGCCAAATCTCTGTGGGAATCACTAGAGAAGAAGTACAAAACCGAGAACGCCGGACTGAAGAAATTCATCGTCGGCCGGTTTTTGGATTTCAAAATGGTGGATTCTAAGAGCGTCACGTCTCAAGTCCAAGATATGCAACTGATAATGCATAATCTGGACGCCGAAGGCATGCCATTGAACGAGTCGTTCAAAGTAGCTGCGGTAATCGAGAAGCTCCCTCCGTCATGGACAGATTTCCAGAATTACCTAAAGCACAAGCAGAAGGAGATGGGACTTGAAGACCTTATCTTGAAGCTGCGAATAGAGGAGGATAATCGAAAATTATCCAACCCTAAAGGAACGAAGCGGACAATCGAAGACATGTCCAACCTGACAGAACCAAAAGCCAAGAAGCCGAAGCAAACCAAACAGAAGGCTCAAGGCAAGAAGTTCAAGGGCTCCTGCTACAACTGTGGAAAAAATGGACACATGTCTAAAGACTGCAGATGCCCAAAGAAGACAACCAAGAGTCCGAAGAATGTTGCAAACCAGGTCGCAACTTCCACTGACATTGATCTCAGTACCTTGGATCTCACTGCAGTCGTGTTTGAAGCCAACCTGGTGGACAACCCGAGGCAGTGGTGGATCGATACTGGAGCAACCCGCCACGTCTGTTCCGACAAAGCGCTGTTCTCCAAGTATACCCCGATAAGTGGAAGAAAGCTCTATATGGGCAATTCCATGACATCCCCGATCGTTGGACTCGGGAAAGTAGTTCTTAAAATGACGTCCGGGAAGGAGCTAACTCTCATTGATGTGCTCCATGTTCCAGACATCAGAAAGAACTTAGTTTCTGGATCGACACTTGTCAAAGCTGGATTCAAACTAGTGTTCCAGTCCAACAACTTTGTACTAACGAAGAACGGTGTCTTCGTAGGCATGGGATATATGAAACAAAATCTATTCAAAATGGTTGTAATGACTATACATCGTGATTTTGATGGTAATAAAATAAAAGCTTCCAGCTATGTTGTTGAGTGTTTCAATTTATGGCATGATCGTCTTGGGCATGTCAATAATAATACGCTGAAACGTCTCGTTAAACTAAATTTATTACCGAACATCGATGTTAATGATACACACAAATGTGAAGTGTGCGTGGAAGCTAAAATGACGAGACTACCTTTTCATTCGGTGGAAAGGTCAACGACTCCTCTAGAATTAATACATAGTGATCTATGTGACTTAAAATTCGTGCAAACTAGAGGAGGTAAGAAGTACTTCATCACTTTTATCGATGACTGCACGAGGTTCTGTTATGTCTTTCTTTTAAGGAGTAAAGACGAAACCTTAGAAGCTTTCAGAACCTACAAAACAGAAGTTGAGAATCAACTTGAAAAACGAATTAAAATAATTCGCAGCGATAGAGGTGGAGAATATGGTGCACCGTTTGAAGAATTCTGTTCAGAATCTGGCATTATTCATCAAACAACGGCACCTTACTCACCTCAATCGAATGGTGTTGCCGAACGTAAAAATCGGACACTAAAAGAAATGATGAATGCTTTGCTGATAAATTCAGGTTTACCCCAGAATTTTTGGGGGGAAGCTATATTATCAGCAAATCACATTCTCAACAAAATCCCTCACAAGAAAAATGATAAACGTTATATGAACTATGGAAAGGCCGCGAGCCATCATACAAATACTTGAAAGTGTGGGGGTGCTTGGCAAAGGTCGAAGTACCTAAGCTAAAGCAAGTAAAGATCAGACCTAAAACGTTCGATGCAATATTTGTCGGATATGCTCAAAACAGTAGTGCATATCGCTTTATAGTTCATAAGTCAGACATTCCTGATATTCATGCGGGTACAACCATAGAATCTCAGAATGCAATATTCTTTGAAAACATATTCCCTAATAAGAAGGGAAACATTCAAAATAATGACAACGGAAGTCCTAACGAAAATGACGTTCCTGAACTTAGTTGTCATAAAAGAACTATTGACGATCAAAGCGAAGAGCCACGTCGGAGCAAACGGGCTAGAGTTGAGAAATCGTTCGGGCCAGATTTCATGACCTTCATGTCAGAAGTGGACCCAAGAACTTTAAGCGAAGCTCTCTCTAGTCCCGACGCCCCATTATGGAAAGAAGCTGTCAATAGTGAAATCGAGTCCATCATGAATAACCATACTTGGGAATTAGTAGACCTTCCTTCTGGTGCTAAACCACTAGGTTGTAAGTGGATACTAAAACGCAAGTATAAAGCTGATGGATCGGTTGACAAGTATAAGGCCAGACTTGTAGCCAAAGGGTACAAGCAAAAGGAAGATCTTGATTACTTCGATACCTACTCACCGGTGACAAGGATTACGTCCATACGAGTGCTGATAGCTATCACAGCACTATATGGCCTTGAAATACATCAAATGGATGTTAAAACTGCGTTCTTAAATGGTGAGTTGGAAGAAGAAATCTACATGGAGCAACCCGAGGGGTTCGTAGCTCCTGGAAATGAAGGAAAGGTGTGTAGACTTGTTAAGTCGTTGTACGGACTTAAACAAGCGCCAAAACAATGGCACGAAAAATTTGACAAAATAATGCTGTCAAATGAATTCAGAATAAATGAATGTGACAAATGCATTTATGTCAAGAGCACACCTCAAAATTATGTAATTGTCTGTCTATACGTAGACGACATGCTTATAATGGGAAGTAATCATGATGCAATCATGAGTACTAAGAAAATGTTGACCATCAATTTCGATATGAAAGATATGGGTCTAGCAGATGTCATATTGGGAATTAAAATTCTCAAAACATCCGATGGGATAGTTTTAACACAAACCCATTATGTAGAGTCAGTATTGAAAAGATTCAATGCTAACGATCTCTCTACAGTGAAAACACCTATGGATCTAAGTCAACACTTAGCAAAGAACCATGGTGAACCCATATCACAATTAGAATATTCTCGGATAATAGGCAGTTTGATGTATCTCACAAACTGCACACGTTCGGATATTGCCTGTGTGGTCAACAAACTAAGTCGTTTTACGAGTAATCCAAACGACACCCATTGGAAAGCATTGATGCGAGTTCTTAGATATTTAAAATATACTATGAATTACGGATTACATTACGGAAAATATCCCGCTGTTTTGGAAGGATATTGTGATGCTAATTGGATATCAGATACAAAAGACTCCAAATCGACTAGTGGATATGTATTCACGATCGGTGGGGGAGCAGTATCTTGGAAATCCACTAAGCAAACGTGCATTGCTCGGTCAATTATGGAATCCGAGTTTATAGCACTTGACAAAGCAGCTGAAGAAGCTGAATGGCTGCGGAATTTTTTGGAAGATATTCCGAGCTGGACAAAACCTGTGCCTGCCGTACTGATCCACTGTGATAGTCAATCGGCAATTGGAAGGGCACAGAGTAGTATGTATAATGGTAAGTCACGACATATACGTCGTCGACACAATACCATTAGGCAGTTGATTTCGAACGGAGTGATTGCAATCGACTATGTCAAATCTAAGGATAATTTGGTAGATCCCCTTACGAAGGGGCTAAATCGAGATCAAGTATACTGCTCATCAAGAGGAATGGGATTAAAATTCTACAACTAAAACAACTGTAGCGGTAACCCAACCTTGTTGACTGGAGATCCCAAGATCTTGGTTCAATGGGACAACAAAGTTGCAGAAGTTGTGTAACAGCACAAGAGATACGTTATCTCTATCCCAATCCTAGGATGAATTGGTGCTGCCCTACAACATGTAGTGAGGCTAAGCTTATGCTTTTAATGACTTCTATACCTTTACAAGGTGGAGTATAGTAGGATACTCTTGATAGAAGTGTCACCTATGTGAGTGTGAAGACAGGCCGCTTCAATGAAACACTCATGAATCCAAGATGATGTCCATGGCCGAAACGGAACCAACCCATGAGAACTAAAAGTAGGTGAGATGAGTCTCTGTGTGGGTGTTATTGTCTTAGTATACACCAACAGCTGAGCAGTTCAAGACATCACGTTCACTGCGCAGCCTAGTATACTCGATAGCATTCCACTACGGAAGGTTCAAAGCCACAAGCTACCTATCCCGATGCATTGACTTATCGATTGGACTCTTGTAAAAGTGTCAGCATACATACATGCAACATATGCATTAATTTCCATTCATGTGGGGGATTGTTGGATATGATTTTGCGATACAAAATCAAGGTGCCATCGATCGTTGAAAGTCTGATATGACTTCAAAATCGAAGTCTACGTTTCACGTAGATTAATTTAGACTATTAATTTGCTCAAAACCGATTATGGGTGAATGAGAAATTAATGGCGAAAGGTTGTATCCAAAATACATATTAAGGAAGGATGGGGTTTTTAGTCCCACATCGCTTACCGGCGCAAGCCAAAGCTTCCTTATATGTGTTGCTGTGTTAATATAGTTAACACAACAAGCACAGGAGTTCTCTAGCCATGGGCGAGCAGGTGCTCGCACCTGCGAGCCCGCCGCCCGCCACGCGCACACGCGCGCAATGGGCGCTTTGTAGGCGCACTTTGCACATGACGTGGCAGTGCCTTTGTGGCACATGACGTGGCAGCATCTGCGTGTAGAGATCGGTGACTGTACTGATGATTGGATGAACGGATGACAATCGTCGGATCGAAGATGGTAATAAATCGCAGTGGATGCGATCTGGAGCGTTGATGGCTCTGGGTTATAAACTGACCATTGATGAGGGGGGTTTGATCTGAAGCGTTGGATTAAATGAAGTGATCTGACGGCTGAGATCAAGATGGATGAAGAGATAAGTCTCTTCGAATCCAATGGGCGAGATCATTCCATAAACTGAAGAGTTAAAACTCTTCAGATCCAATGGATCTGATCAAAAGAGATCTGAAGAGTTATAACTCTTCAGATCTGATGGATGAGATTAAACCCTTTCCAAAGGGTTATGTCTTTTTGATCTGGACGATCCAGATCACTCCTCACTAAGGGTTACTTACCTCTTCACCAACTATATAAAGATCCCTTCTCATTTGGAAATTCATCTCATTCAGAATTGCATTTCTAAGCATAGCATTCAAGCATCCTCTGCATAAAGAGTTCGAAAAACCTGCGATCAAGTTCGCCGGTCTCGAAATTTGGAGTGCTACTATTTCGAGACGACGTCGTTGTATCTTGGGAACGAATTGTTGCTATCCGTGAGCACCTGTAGCGGAGCAATATCGTTTTACGGAGATAGTGTCGAACACTAGCCTCGACGTACAAATCAGTTTGCCTACCGGCAGCAACCTCCCGGAAGTACCGACAAGTCGCAAACCGACTATGTCAAATACCGAGGACGGACAAGAAATCCCTACATGAATATGCAACAGTAAGATATGAGTAGTGACGTAGAAGAATTGAAAGGCAAAATTAGGAAAATTGGAGTCTGAATACAAGGATTTAAACTACTAAACTGATGCAGGAGAGTTTTTCATTCTCAACCTTATAGTTGTCTGTATCGATGGATTCAATAAAGATAAACATTTGATCTAATGGGCTGTGTTAAGTTTTGAGGATCAAGATATTCCATGAGCTCATTGAGGTGATCATCCCTGACTGGGACAATTTCTAGCAAGTCTTGGAACATGGTTGGTTTTTGGCCTGTCAATCTGACCAGGTGCTTTATAAACTGTTCAACCTGATGTTCCGTCACCTGATTGGATGCTCTATCGAGTTGGTATTCTCTTGATTTGATATGGGCTCTCTTGCTGTGTTGACTTGTCCTTTATCTACTGTTCCAAAAACTGTGAATTGATCTTAGGCAATCTTATAAATAAAGGATTTGTTATTAATGTGTGTTGAATGGTAATGATGATGTACGTTTTGAGTTGACATAATCAAATTCTCTTGATGTGGCAATGAACATGATAAGTTTGCCGACTCATATAGTTTTATCTTGTTTAGTGTTATTTCTTTTTGGCCTGTAGTCTTTCTGTTCTCTATGTTCATTCTTTCCCCGATGTGTTATCTGTTGTGTTTCTAACAATTTTTAACTTGAAAAGCATTGTAATCATATTACTGATGCTTTGTTCAGTTAATGATTTTTAGGCACTTCTGCAGGTGTTGTAATCAGCAAAAACTCTTTTTTTTTAAAGTCGTTTAGCAAATTGGATCAGCTTATGCAACAACTATACACATGCCAGTCGGATGACCAACTTAGTCTGTCCTTTCATTTGCAGGACATGTTTTGTTAAGTATAACTCAGAAGGACAAGTTGGCCAATAATTTTTAGGACACCCCTTATTTAGCAGTTCAATGGACTTGTCAAGATGCAATAAGTATCATAGTTCGCATCAACATGATTTTTTTTTTGGGGGTTACTTTTGTATTTTGGCAAGCGTAAAACTAATCTGACAGACAATCTATAATTTGGAAAGGTTAATGATTATGAGAAGTTTATATATCAATAGATATTTGAACGTGTTATCTTAAATTCAATGGTAAATTACTGAACCACTTAATTAAAGTTGTTGAATATCCAAATCAATTAGCTATTTATTTAAAATTATATATCCAAGTTCACTTTTGTTCCTCTACTTGTGCCTATTTTAATCGATTGCTATCCTATAGCAATGGATTTAAATACTATTCGTCAGCATAGTTATGTTTTGAATTAATTATTATATTATTGTAATCGATTAAAAATTTTAATTCGTGTTTAAAAATTAAGATATGAATATATTTAAGAGAATTGGATAATAATATAAAGCTTGATTTTATATCATTTCGAATTTTTTAAATTTATTTAATCAAAATCGACATGGACATAAATAACTTGAAATATAATATGGAATGTGTTTGTCTAATTTTTTTAATTATATTTATATTTTTAAATATCATTTTTATATGTTATATTGAGAATAATAATTTTTTAAATACGAATTATATTTATTTTAATTGATTATTATAATATAACAATCTATTCAACACTGTTTATTAGCACAGTAGGGTCCCAAATTGAATGCTACACTGTAATAATCGATGGGGATAGGTGCAAACGAATGAGATGTGAAAAAGTGAAATTGAATATATGATTTAATCATTTTAAAACTTACCAATGATTTGGATATTTGATAATTTTGACTACATGGTTCAATCATTTGTCGTAAATTAAACGTGGGCATGCCCATTTAGTTCAAATTGAACCGAAATGAATATAGATAAAACTAATTTTTATCTTACCATTTAAAAATGTTGATTGGTTTGGTTTGATTCGTTTTATATGGATTTTTTTTTCCTAAGAATAATCTTATGTGTCGTCGAATAGGTTTATTAAGCGATGGTTCATTTATATACGTTGAATATGAATCTCTTTTCTATCCAAACCTGGAGAGCACTGCGGATGACACAATGCAAGCACGTCTATACGGATGATGGCATCGGTGCCTAGATGGACCTGGAGCTAAATTGTGCTTAGTGAAGTCGTTGGAATTAGATTCGATCACGACTCAAATAGTAGTTCGACAGCTTCAAACTATCGGGTAGTCGATTCTCGATAGATTGACCTTTAATTTTAATTGTTTAACATAATTATGATTCATGATTCAGATTCGGTTCACTATTCAAAATTATTTTTATTTTAAAAAATATTTAAAAATTATAAAAGAGCAGACTTAAGTTGTATTCCTTGTAAGTTATCTTGAATTGTCATAGGTAAAATTCGTTAAAAAAAAAAATTCTCCTCTCCTCCAACTATTTGAATCATCGATCTAATAATCAAAATTACTTTTATTTTCTTCCTCTAGATTTGAAATTAAAAAAATATTTTTTTGCTATTTTACTTTATCTTTCCACTCTTGAGAATAGTGCTATGACAAAATAAACTATTAATTAATTCTTAAATAATTTACTAACAATTAATAATTAACTAAAAAAACATGTCAATATCTTAAAACATATGTGGTTAGGATACTAGACTCTGCCTTAAGAATTCAGGTTCATTTCTTAACAATACCATTTATTTTAAATAAAATTTCGTGTATATATATATGGAAATTGAAGAAACTATTACATGAGAGGTAAAAAAGTGAATACATCATCACATGAAAATGAATAAATCATTAAGAGATAAATTAAAAAACTGAACAACCAATTATTGGTTGTTTTACGAATAATGTGATAAAATTTTCATTAACATGATAAATAAATAAAAAAATTCAAAATAAACAAATAAGTCTATATTATTAAATTTAATAACCAACCAATCAACCCAGCTTAATAATATAAAATATCAAATAAGCTTAAATTGAAAACATAATTCTTATTTGATTTTACAATTCTACTATAAGGTGGCGAATTCAACCAAACCTTGAGACTTTATGATCTTGATTTTCATTGGATGATCTTTCAAAGTCTACTATAAGGTGGCCAATTCAACTAAACCATACTTTATGATCTTGCTTTTCATTGGAAGATCTTTCAAATTGATCATGATTTCTAAACTAAGCATGCCACCGTATAAGAAAGTATTTCTCCTTAAGGTAAATTTGAATGGCTAGAATCTGACTCAAATAATTTTTATAAATAAATAAAAAATAATTAATATGAAAATAAATATAAAAAAAATATAATGTAGTATGAAATAAATAAGAAAGAATATGATTAGGTTTAGATACTTTTAATAATGATATCAAAAATTATAAAAAAATTATAATGGATTTATATATTTTTATAAGTTAAAAAATTAGTTTAATATAAAAATAAATAAGAAAGAATATAATTTAATATGAAAATAAATAGAAAGAGATATAATTTAATATAAAAAAAAAAAAAAAAAAAAAAAAAAAAAAAAAAAAAAAAAAAAAAAAAAAAAAAAAAAAAAAAAAAAAAAAAAAAAAAAAAAAAGAATATAATTTAATATAAAAATAAATAAGAAAGGATAACATTGAAAAAAAAAAATTAAATTAAAATTTTTAATTATATTTATTTGCCTATTCTAACTAAGTAACGGTACCATTCACCTTATTGATCTAGCAATATCAATTGTTGTTTCAATAAATTTTGAACCAATATAAAAATGTAATCAAATAAGATTTGGAACTATCAAATATTATATATCTGAATAAAAACAAAGATAATGTTTGAAATAAATCAAATTACGAATAAATGTTTTGCAAATAAAATTTTTATTAAATGACAAATATTAATAAAATTAATTTTAATTATTAATATATTTTATATATTATTTTTTTTTTTTTTTTTTTTATATTATTTTTTTAATAATATATATATTTAAAAAAAAATAAAAAAAAAAAAAAAAAAAAAAAATAAAAAAAAAATAAAAAAAAAAAAATATAAAAAATAAAATTTAAAAATAATGATAATATGTAAAGTAATAAATTATTAATATAAATTCAACTTTAATCTACACCAAGCAAAAAAAAAAAAAAGCATCAAATGGCTTCTACTTTGATAAAGTTACAGAAGTTAAACAGAATTGACATCAAACCAAAGCACTTTGCATGAAGCTAAAAACTAGAGAACTCTCCAAACATAGTATTGAAGTTATGAAATTACCTTGAATAAAAACTTAATAATATCTAAATAAATTAAGGTCAAATTCGAAAAAAAAAATTAAGTCAAAATTTAAATTATCATTTCAATGATTTAGACTCAACTTAAATGGACTCCATTATCTTATTAAACAAATTTAAACACGAAATCAACGGCACTATCGACATGGCAAAACACTATTTCCCATGAAAAGAAAAAAAAAAGAGTATAAGATATATATCGTCTTCCCCCAGAATCAGACGTCGAAAGAAAGCACAGGAAGAAAACCTAGAAGACCTTAGCAATGTCCTTCATAAGGCCCGGGTTAGCAAGGCAAAAGGCCACGAACTCTTTGAAATCGATGTTCCCATCGCCATCGATGTCGACCTCAGCCATTACATGGGTCACATCATCAGCAGACGTGGAGCCTAGCGTTCGAAGGACTTCTGCGAGCTCAGCTAAGGAGATCTTCCCGTCGCCATTAGTGTCAAAGCGACTGAAGATCCTTTCCATCTCCGGCGTCACCTCTCCCATCCTCTCTGTCTCACTCACTCTCTTTTGGCCTTGCTTTGTGTCGCTAGTTTGTATGATCATTTAATTTCACATATATGGGGAAAGAATCGATTAATGAAGGTTTCCATGGAGACACTAATGGACCGACCACCCTAGAGAGCGGAGTTATAGTGGTGGAGTTTTACATTCCTCCTTTATTCCTGTTAAAAAATGAATGGATAAAATTTATTACATATATGTTTAATAGACAAACCTAAAAATACACCAAAACTTATATATGACGTCATTAAATAATGTTTCAAAGTTATTCAATATATATATATAGCATCCGAGATTACCCCTCTTGTTAGGCTAATGGCTAGTTGAAGCTCCAAGAAGGCAATATGTTTTCAAGGTGGGAGTCATGTGCAAAATAAAAAAATGATGAACCAGGCAACAGACAAATTGAATCTGAGATTACCGATTCGGTCCCACGAAAGTTTTCCACCGGTCACCAGGATAAATCGGAAAGCGCTCGCGGTGGCCAGTCTAGAAGCCCAGCGTCCCAGGGTTCGCACCCTATTTGGAGGAAAAATTCCTGTAAAATGCGTCGTAGCTGGGGATCGAAGCGCGGATGCTTGGGTTAACAACTAGTGACCTTACCGCTACACCATAGCCCCAAGAGCAAGTCATGTGCATAATGATTACACAATAGAAATTGTTGACAGAAGTTTCAGTAAATATAGCTTTGTCAATGAAAAAATTAGACTGTTACTGACCACTATTGTCAAGAGTATTAGTTGCGAAATTAAGATTATCTACAACAAACACATGAAGGACTACTTGAACAGATGATAAACAGTGTATTGCAGAGGTTACATAACTTGTAGAAATTTGCTGACTAAAGTGGAATCTCAAACAGGAGAAAACGAGGCATAAGAAGCAGATCGGTATCTTAAAGCAAATCTGTTTCATTATTTACATTATGTTAGTGGAGCTACGTGTTAAACATTTTACCTTGGCAGATAAGTTCTCTCATAGTGATTATATAGTTTCTCCCTTCCGATGCCAAGCTATCTAGCAGCTGAATTACATTGAAAGGCACTCACTAATACTGGTTGAGGCTTGATCTTCTCCTGTCTAACAAATTGCCCCTTCAAGCGAGGCCGCTGTTCTGCAAGTAATTTTCTGCTCTGATATCGTACCTGTCGAAAGGTTTCCAGAGTGAAGTTAACTTGTAGTTTTGCCTTAAACAAGAAAAATAGAAAAGCAAAGTTTTCTTTGCCGAAGTGAATCTGTTTCTCTCTATTTAAATTCTGTAGGAGAGATCAATGAGCATAGATTTGTACCTTCTTCTCAAAGCATCTTTCCTTCCTCTTCAAACGGAATTTGGTCAAGGCTATTTCTCTTTGGGTTAAACGTTGGCAATCTGCCGGCTTTGTTCCATCTTTGCGCTCATCATTTATGGGCCAAGAAACATTCATCGTATGAATATCTCCGGCTCCGGCAATTCCACTGGCACATTCACTGCCATTGAGATGGTTAATGCTACTATTGCATGTGCTGCTACCACCACTCTCTCCTACTGAGGATGGAACATGCCTCTGTTCGCCGTGCTCCATAGTTTCGTCCTTCTTTTCTGCCAAACTGCAAGATGAGCTTATACCATTCTTATCGTTAGTGTCAGCTTGCACCGGGTTGAGATTTTCTTGTCCTGAAGAGTTTGTGGGTTTTGCTGCTTCCGGCAATATTGGTGAACTGGAACTCCAAAGGGTTTGTTGCCCTGACTGCAAATAGAACATTCTTAAAGATATATCAGGAAGAGAAACCGGAATAACTCGAACAGGATTGCATTGGACTTCTCTTCCATCATGAGCTGAAGATCCCACAGAAGGCGAATTAGTCTCTTCAACATTTATTCTGGATTCCTGATGTTTCAGAAGATCGGTAGATATAAGTCCATTGCTTTCAGATCCTAGATTCTCTTGCTGCAACAAGGTTGATATCACTGTTTTGCGGTTGTACCTGCAGCAACCCATGTGTTTATACTGGGCTCTGATAGGTATAATTCTCTGCAACATAATAACTAAAACAATTTCCCAACCTCTTTTCTCTTCTTTATAATATAGCTGATATTGCACCAAGGTTTTGTTTAGATAAAGTTTAATATGAATATTAAAAGTACAGAAAAGAAACCAAGCTAGTAATGTAAATTTGATCAGGAATTTATGTATACACATGACACTCACTGACAGTATTCGAAAAAAAAACTAAGAAAAGCGAAAGATGTAAACCAAACCAAAGATCAATTTGATAAACCAATACCTTTTGAATTCTTCAAATCATGCACGTTTTCTTTTTCAAATTTAATGTGCAACAATTGCTCTTTCAAGCTATGTGTGCCCCATTTTTTATTTCAATCAATACTAGTAATAAATTTTTTGAGCATCATCCGGCCATAAAGATTACCT
The DNA here is from genome assembly GCA_024364735.1 of Boesenbergia rotunda. Taxonomy (NCBI): domain Eukaryota; kingdom Viridiplantae; phylum Streptophyta; class Magnoliopsida; order Zingiberales; family Zingiberaceae; genus Boesenbergia; species Boesenbergia rotunda. The sequence continues at coordinate 111,052 of JAGFNQ010000243.1, forward strand.
TCATACAATTTTCGTGAAATGTACAGGCAAGGAATAAAAGGGTACTGTTGTCCAAATCTTTTAAGCCAGCAAAACCATTAAAATGAAGTACTTACTGTGAGAAGGCTGACAAACTCGAATGGTTCCACGCACTGGATTGCTCACAATCATTCTTGTCTGATAATGGCTCCTCGTATCTTTTCAAAGGGAGTTCCAAATGAGGCACAAGACTCGACTTGCATGTATCATTTCGGAACAACTCAACATCCTTTGGAGTTCTGTCGAGATGAAGTTTAGGACACTGAGTTTCATTGTTGATATTGTTGCAGTAAAAAGGTCCGGTATGTATTGAATCGACAGTTTTGTTCACTGTTATAGCAGTAAAATATTATTTTCAGAAAGTAATTTTACCTAAGGTTCCATAAATACTAACATAAAGAACTTGAAAAATGAAAAGTACCAATAGCTGCATTCTCATGACTGAATACACCGACAAGTTGTGAATCTGGTCCGTTCTGATTCATGAATGCACCTACTGAGATTGGCAGTTTGATCTCCAATTTCTTGCTTGCACTTTCAGCTTCCATGTCAGACCTTGTACAAGAACTCTGCACAACATGCGGCAAAGTATGCAGTGTCACAAAAAACTTTGTGTTCAACTCTACACTAACATATGATGCTGGGAAGATGCTACATTTAGTTAAAGATAATTCACTTTCCTTAAATGGGTTTTTTTAAAACCAAGATTTATAAGAAGAAAAAGGAAATAGAGATTGAAGATAAATTATCATCATCATAGTTGTCAACATGAAGCCATGTTTATTCCAATTATTAGAGGTCAACTATATATCACATTATCTACTCTAATGATTCAGTTTGTCTAATCAATACCAAAAATGAAACATCATAAGAAAATCAAACTACTTGAAGAATGAAAATAACCTATAATTTGCTTATTATCATTATGAAATAAAATGAAAATAATGGAAAGTGCACGGGAAAAAAAAGAGCACATATTCAGCAGTCTTGTAGTAGGAAAATGCTTTTATGCTAAAATAGGCGAATATATTTAAGTAATAAAATAATATATCTACCATTGCAAAATCTAATAGTAAATATATGCTTCTAGTTGTATGAATCTCTTTGAATCAAACTTATGACCTTTGGTTAAAATTATATACAGAAAATGTCCTTACTATAATGTTAACAATAGTTTATTTCCATTTTTTTATCTCCTGCTTTCTTTTCATTTTGCATTTTATTTCAATTTAACATCTTTTCCATATTCAAATATCCAATATTAAATAATTAAATAATGCCAAAAAATAATAAAAATATTAATAAGTGATCAAATTCAAAGTAGTTCATAAATGTTTAAACAATGAAAGTTACTATTGTCAATGATAATCGTTTTATTAGTATTCTAATCACAAGCAATATAAACATACATCCCCTGGACCAAAAAAGAATTAGGCCATAAACAAAAATCTTACACGTGCATCACTCTCCTGCTCGCTCGATAGTTTATTTGTGTGAGCAATAACAACATTCTCGGTTGTATGTCCACTTCTACCAGAATGAGATTTCAGATGATGAGTTACCTCACAAATGTCTTGAATTTCATGTGTACTACCGTATCCACTCACCTGGTATGGCATGAAATAAGAAAAAAAATATCATATTAGACAAAAATCAATAGTTAATTAGGAAATGGTGGTGAATAGCACTAAACTGAAGCTTACAATTTGCCTTCTCCAGACATGTTGCCACAAATTCCTAAGTTCGTTCTTGCGGATCGGCTTAATAAGAAAATCTGCAGCACCTCTTAACATGCATTTGAAAACAATGCTCATAGAATCATGTGAAGACATCACTGCATGAATGAGAAAAGGTTTACATTTGTGAACTGAATTGAAACTTTTTCTTACGATATAAGAATGAAAGAAGTAGTAAGTTATCTGCATTATACTTATTACTGGAATATTCTTGCATTGGTCATGGTCCATTATCATGGTCAGAAGGGCAAAGCCTGAAATTAATGGCAAGTCAACTTCAGTAAGAACAAGGTCAATAGTCTGGGGTTTATGCTTCAAGGTATCCCATGCCTTCAAGCCATCTGATGCTGCAGCAACTGTTGAACAATAAACAGAGGATTTCTAAGTTTTTTTTTCCTTTCAAATTATCAATTTGCATCGAAATTGGAAAGCACATAATACTCTACGTTTCTACTGACTGAACTCATGTATAGAGTGCAATATTTATCAATGGTACAACAGTAAAAAGTTAAAGAAAGCACACTGTACTTGAAGGATCTCTGCTTATTTTTGTCTGAAAGAAAATTTACTTATGCATAATCAAGTTGCAACGGCACACAAGGTTCCACACAACTAACATCTATAAAACTATTGTTATGTGACTGACAATTGATGCAAGAAACCAAATTCTTTTAACCAGAAAAGTACTATCTATCTGAATGAAAATAATTCATTTAGTCGTAACCTAAAATAAAACTTTGAAGCTAATAACCGCACAAGTACCACTGAAATGATATTATAATTCTTATTTTTGAATGCAACCAACCAAATTTGAGTTTCGAAATTCTAAAAATTGGCTGTTGGATCAAGATTTGAAATGCAAAAAAAAAAAAAAACTTTCCAAAACAATCTGAAAGGATATACAATTCAACACACATTTAGGAAATGTCAAGATGATCACAAAACCATTCGATGTAAACGTTGATTGTAATCTACTTATGGAAGTCCCTATCTTATCTTTCTGCAAAAAACACAATGGTGAAAATTTCATAGTTCTGAATAACCTACACACCTTTCTCGTGCTAGCTCGTTGATCTCATCTAATAAAACAAGCCAACTCGAGAGTAAATCAATTAACTTATTCTGAACAAAACAACAACAAATTTATATATACAAAAAAACCTGAACTCATAGACCAACTTCCGCTCCTGGATTGCAATTATTCTTTTCGGCGAAAAAAATTCTCACATAGCAATTAGCAAAATCAAATCATACAGAATCGAATAACTATGAACAATCATTAAATTATGCATTTGTACCAATGCAAGAGATCATATTGAGGACGGGGATCCTATTTACAACTCAAATAATCAGCAAAATGACCGAAATAAAAAAGGAGTAAACCTCTGTAGCTACACTTCCTGAGCAGCGCCGCGATGATCTGCCGAGTGGAATCATCCCCTTCGACGAGCAGCACCCTCACCGGCATCCTCGGCAGGAGCTTCTCCCATCGCAGTTCCTCTCGTTTGCCGTCCTCTCTCGACTCCATATCCTCTACCTCCTCATCCCCACTTTCTACCACCACCGCCATCGCCGTTTCGCAAGCCTTCTCTCCTAGCTCCATTTCTACTCCAACTGTTGATCTCTCTTCTCTTGTGGACGCACGCCTTCTTCTTCGCCCTTCACGAAAAGGTGCGGTAAGCTACACCGCAGCGATCCGCTCCTCCGCCGCAGGAAAATATCTTCATCTCAGCCTCTCAGGCGCTCAGCGTCGCCTTCTCGATCCTTCGATTGACGTGGGGGCCACGCCAACTGGCCCACTCGCTTGCGGCCGCTAAAACCGCCGGGACCCTGTGACGTGGCCAAACCTGGGTCACGCGTTCGGATTTTACGTCGCCAGAAGCCGCCGTCCTCGACGTGACGCGTGTCGCTTCTCGCTGAGCCTGGATAGAGATATTTACGGTTCGAACACGTGGCGGGTATCGGTTGGATAAACGTGGGAAGGACTGAAGCTTTGCCTAATAAAACGACTCGCGAATTGTACCGCGGAGATTATTAGACAATGGTGGCATCCGCGTTGGTGGGTAAAGAACTGAGGAACCGATTCGCTGAGGATGAAGGGTGGTCTCGTCTAATTTGTCCTCCGTTATGAGGCCGGATCCTCTGTCCTATTTGTCGGCGGTCGTCGGTGAACCACCCGATGAACGATCGAATATTATCGGCGGTGTCTTTCGGTCATCGTCTCGAACAAAATTATACCCTGGGATACGGTGAACCTGTCGTGTATCGTCGTAATTGTGATGTTGTCGTAATCATCGTCGAATTCGACGAGATTGCAGTGCGACGTTTTTGACCGATTCACCGTTCTCCGAAGATATCGTCATATTCAGGACGACGATCAAAAAATTATTAGTGGTGTCCGATCATCGATCGGATGACTCGTCGACGATCATCGGCAAGTGAGACCCCGGGACAGGCCCCTTTCCCGAGACAGAGGATCCGGCGCCCTCTGTTATGGCCTATGGGCTCTGTTTACTCAGACGGAGAAATTGGGCGGATGCTTGCATTTAAACAAACTATGAAAAATAAGAGTAATATTTTAAATTTTAAATTCATCGTGATATAAACTGTCATTAAAGTTTGCATAAGTGTTTTTTAAATAAAAATACTTATAAATATTATTTTAATAAATTTAGGGGTTTAAGATTTAGATGGTAGGCGAGATAATTAAATGGACTACAATATGAATGTTTTAAAGAGTGAAAGAAGCTTGGAATTAGGATGTAGTGGTGAGGTTGTTTAATCGGTTAATTATGTATTTAAAATTTGAATTTTAACTATGATGGATTGCAAAATATTTCCATCCTGGATGATTATCTTGAATTTTGAAAACTTCCTGATTTATTTTGATAATCAAATTTTTTTTTATGAAGTTGAATTTGTCACCTCCAAAATTAGTCATTTCAACGAATTTTATATATATATATATATATATATATATATATATATATATATATATATATATATATATAAATGATCTCCTGCGAACTGCGTGGTGCGGATCCGTGCGGACCACAATGCTAGACCGATCAGGGAGTTCCTTGATCGGTCACGGATGAGGCGGGCGCTCCCGTGTCCCAACTCGCCGACGAGTCCATCGGCGGCCTTCGGCCAACGCCCCCGAACAAAACTATACCCCAGGGGGGTGCGGTGAACCCTAGGGGTAGCGATCAACCCGTCCCGTTGGCGTGGTGAACCTTAGGGGTAGCGGTGAACCCGTCGACATTGGATAACGGTTGATCGGTCACGGTGACCGATCAGGCAGGTCCCCTGATCGGTCAAGGACTTCCCTGACTGATCAGGCATTCTTGACCGATCAGACAGGGTGCCTGATTGGTCAGGCTAGGCCCTGACCGATTAGGCAGATGTCACGTATGCGATCCGCAGCAGATCAAAATCGTGTGTATATATATATATATATATATATATATAGTAGTGATATAATACGCGCCCCTGCGCGCTCGCGTGAAATTTTGTTTTTTAGAAATCAAACAATTCCTCTGTTAATATTATTTTATTTATTTCTATTTATTTTTTCTCCTCCCCGCTTCGTCTTCTTCCTTGGCGCGACGGGCGACGGCGACTGGCGACGGGCGAGGAGCGTAGGCGACGGGCGGTGATGACAAACGGAGGCGGCGACGGTGGCCGGAGGCGGCGACTGCGGTCGGAGGCTGCGACGGCAGTCGGAGGCTGCGGTCGGACGCTGGTGTCGCCGCCTCCGACCGCAGTCGCCGCCTCCGGCCACCGTCGCCGCCTTCGTTTGTCGTCACCGCCCGTCGCCTGGGCTCCTCGCCCGTTGCCAGTCGCCCGTCGCGCCAAGGAACAAGATGAAGCGGGAGGAGTAAAAATAAATAGAAATAAATAAAATAATATTAACAAAGGAATTGTTTGATTTCTAAAAAAACCAAAATTTCACGCGAGCGCGCAGGGGCGTGCATAGCTTGGGCGCGTATTATATCGCTACTCTATATATATATATATATATATTTCGAAAGACCTCCTTGTGTCTTGTATTCTTCCTGATTTACTTCGATAGTCGATAAGAATTTTTTATGAAATTGAATTTGTTACCTCCAAAGTTAGTTATTTCAACTTTATATATATATATATATATATATATATATATATATATATATATATATATATATATATATATATATCTTTTTTTTTAAAGATGCCCTCCCGTTAGGGTACAAGGTAGAGTATTTAAGCAATTTCTCAAGTATCATTGGTTTGAATTTCAACTATGGTATATTTCAAGTGTTTTACTCCAGTAAATAAAAAATCTAGGATATTGACTGGAGTCGCTCGTATTTTTAAACTTACTTGGTGATCCGTCTATGAGGTCGGATTGTCCATCTCAAGCATTAATTGGACGAAAATCTTATATAAAAAAAAAGAAAGTGAAAGGTAACATGTGAGAAATTATATCCGGTTAAAAAAAATCCGAACCCAATTAATTATTTTTTGATATTTTTTTAACCTTTTATTTTAATTATATATATATTTTTAATACGATGCTAACTCTAATATATTTTTGTTAATGATAATAATTGAACAGAAAACTCTAATATATTTTTGTTAATGATAATAGTTGAATAGAAAGAAAAAATTAATAGGTATAGAAGATATCCCGAATCACATGAATATCTGAATTAAAAAACAAAACAAAAGCTAAAGGTTCCACTCGAATTAATGGAGAACAATTTTGTTGAATAAATAATCTCATTGATTTTTTTAAGAATTGCCAAATTAAATGATACTTGGATGACCCCTCTTCCAGCTCATAGGATAGACATGAGAGATAGCTAGATATGTCCTCTATAGCAACATAAGGGAAAGCTCAGTAACATGCATGTGACGTCCGGCCATATCAGTTGGCAATACGCAACTTCTCAAGAATCTTCAGCTTCTTGACCATCCTTTTACATAGAATTCAAAGGGATCATTGCAACATTTTTATTTCTTAACGACTACAAGGATAAATCAAGTGTTCATCTAGATGACTAATATTTTTAAGATCATTGAGATGAACATCGTAGTTGATCTTCAAATCTTAAATCTCTTGATTATTCATTGAAGGATCTAACCATTAGCACTATTATCCCGAGACCATGTATTATCTCTTTGCTCTATATAGATTTGATTATTACCCTTAATAAATTTGAATATAATTATAAATTATTTTTATTACAATTATTAAAATTTAAATTCACATTTTAGTTTAGTTTTATTTGTTAACATCAATTGATTAGATTTCATATGTCCTGTCGTGTCAATTAAATAAATCAAGCACCAAAGATTGATATTTTTATAACTTTACCTTCTAACTCTAACTCTATGTACAATTAAAGAATTATGTCATCTCGATAGTTTTGTTGAAAAATACTTTTACGTTGTTTCAACTACTTCTAGCTAGTTCATTCAAACTATATGAACTACTCTAATTTCAGTAAAAGCAATTCTAGTTCATTTTCAACCGCTTTCATATACTTCATTCAAATTGGATGAATTATTTTGCTTCCTATTAAAACTTCTTCTAGCTCATCCAAATTAGATGACCTCTGCTTCTTTTTAAACTATAATACTAAAATAGACCTCCAATATAGTTGAATTGCCTAGTGTGAGACATATATTACTACAATGGATAAAGATTTAAATTTTTGACAAAATCAAGAAAAATATCTCCTTCCTAATGGTCAATTATAATTTCTCGATTTAACACCTCATAGATAGACGTGATGGGTAATTGTAGGGGGCATTTAATTTATTTCATTTTCTATTTTTATTTTTCAGAAAATTATATTTTTTTATTTTCTAAAAAATGATTTTATTTCATTCTCTAGTTTTCTAGAAAACGCTATATCTTTTTCTGGAAAACAAGGCTGGAAAATACAAACCAAACACGTTTTTCAGAAAATCATATTTTCTACCTAAAATGAAAATGAAAAACAAGCTTATCAAATGCCCTCGTAATTTCTCGATTTAACACCTTATAGATGGACGTGAGGCCAACCATGTAGAGTCGCTTGGGTGACAAATTTCATATTTTCTTACAATAAGATTAAATAAATATTGAACACATCTTTCGATATGTTTAGAAAGTTACTAAGATGAAATAATATTTTTTTTAAGTTTTACATTTTATTTGAATTAGTGGTGAAAGATGATTCGTTCATTTTCAGTTCTCCTGCCAATCTATCCTAGGGCGTTCGCCCCCCGCGATCCTGATAATCCGTCTCAGGGCCAACACAGAGAAGGTAAATCATGGGGCTACTAACCTAGATGTTGTGGCTAGCGTGTAGGAAGGGCAGGTCCTCTTGCGGCGCGACGCGGTATCCTACGACGCAACATTTTGTCAGATTTTGACATCTAAATTTTAAGATCACAATACTCATATATTAACTATCAGTCCAACCCTTAAAGAGAACACTTTATTACAAATTATGAAGGGTCAATCTAAGGGGCGAATAAAAAGTAGAAAAATGCGAGGGGTAAAATAACACTTCTTCAATATATATATCATCCGCTTCATCCCTGTTTTTTCGCTAAAACGAGAGAGAGAGAGAGAGAGGAGAGAGAGAATGGCGCAAGTCATGGCTTTGGTGGCCTTCGTCCTCACGGCGGTCCGCTTCTCCGATGGTAAAATGACCACCACCGGCTCACCGACGGATTTCGTCCGGTCCTCCTGCGGCGCGACGCGGTACCCTGACCTCTGTTTCCGGTGCCTCGCCTCCTACGCGCCGGCGGTCCGCCACAGCGCGCGGCAGCTGGCCCGGGCGGCGCTGTCCGTGAGCGCCGACCGGGCGCGGTCGGCCTCCGCCTACGTCGCCCGGGAGGCTGCGGCGGCGGCGTCCGCGGGGAGGAGAAGCCGCGAGGCCGGCGCCGTCCAGGACTGCCTCGACAACATGGCGGACAGCGTGGACCGACTCCGGCAGTCCGCGGAGGAGATGGGCCACGTGGGCGGGTCGGCCGGGTCGGCGAGCTTCGCGTGGCACATGGGCAACGTCCGCACCTGGTGCAGCGCCGCCCTCACCGACGAGAACACCTGCCTGGACAGCCTGACGGAGCACGGCTCCGCCGCCCTGCGGGCCGCCGTCCGGCCCAAGGTGCTGGAGGTGGCGCAGGTCACCAGCAACGCGCTGGCCCTCGTCAACCGGGTTTGGTCCAAATAAAATCCTCGAATCACAATTAGACCGGTTTGTAAGGGGGCTTTGGTTTAGAAGAAGCAAATGCAATTCAGTGGATTTATCATGTGATATATATTTTGTTATGATTTTAAACAAACCCCATTAAGTGCAAGTGCATTTAATGCCAAATTCTAGTTTCGTTTCATTTCATTTCATTTCATGTGTCCACATCGTGCTTTTGTTTTCCTTGCAAGTTAACGAACGATGAGCTAGCACAAGTGTCCCTAGCTTCACGCCAATAGCCCGTGAAGGGACCATCGCTGCTCGATCTTGTGGATCTATTAGCTGTGCTATTTGGTTATTCTTGTTGTCACTTTCGTGGCAAATGAAGAATAGTTTTATGTTCAATATGGTGTCGAATAGTTCGCGGTTAAACTACAAGAGAAGCGGTGAGATCCCGGTTTCGAATTCACCGAATCCAAAGTAGAATCGAAACTAGCTGTCGATGGATGTACATGTCTTGATCATACAGCATGGTGTAGGTCCGTTGAGTCAACTATATTGGAATGGTTAATTGGGTTTGCTTGGAAGGTTAATTGAATAATGATTAAAAAAAATTAAAAGGGGTTAAACTTGACACAAAAGGTATTACATTGTCAATGAGAATTTAGTCTCACATTAAAAATTTCATGACATACGATTGGTTTATATAATTATTATGAAATGCCCTTTTGACAATAATTTAAATAGAGACATAAGGTTTGATATATAAATTTACTATATAATATTTTGGTAGTTGTTTAATTCCTTCTAATTAATCTTGAAACAAGGTTACTAAAACGATGTACACGTTCAAAGTGTGTGCACCACATAACCTCATTTGTCGTGTACTTATGCGCAACGCATGGACATCGTGTTGTGCTTTATGCGTAAGTAAGTGAAATTATTCGTTCGTGCATGTATGGTAGTGTAGGACCGCAATGCACGTGGTTCATCTTTCAAATGGGCGTGGGAATTCTATGACTTTGGACTTCTAGATTGTTCATTGTGAGCGTTTTTTGATTTATCTTAACGATCGATGAAAATTTCTATGGGATTGAACTAGTCATCCCAGATTCATTTGCTATGCAATGCACGTGATTCAAACTTGCTATGGGCAAACCACATCGCTCATAATTATTGCACATGATTCAAATTCTTCTTATACTTCTCGCACGGCTCCTACTTGTGAAAAACACATGTCGATTTCATCAATCCTATCTTTTTTGTCACGATATAACCTAACAAATGAATCTAAATTTGAATATCTTGAGCTCCTTCTAGTTTCTAAATATATTATTAGAAATATAATTAAAGTATCATTTTAATCTAATTAAATTTTATTAATTAATAAATTAATCTAATTACATCTTAAATTTATTGAATTAATAGTTAAACAAATAAACCCGAACCAAATGAAGTTCACATAATATTTTAGTAGATAAAATTTGGTCAGTAATCTTATCAAAATAGACGTAACCATATTTTATAAAATCTTATTAGATAAGACTTAACCATATTTTATAAAGTCTTATTGGATAACTACTCTACGGTAGTTTCAGACTTTCAATAACTACTCTGCAAAATGTCTCTGAATTATTCCCATCCCTTTTTCATTGAATAAGAATGAAAGACAAACAAGGCAAAATTGCAGCCACCTACTTGTATCTCAGACGGTTAAGCATTCGGATGAAATCCCGAGTGCTAAAAGATTGATCTCCATGTAGAACAAGGAAAAGAAAAGAAAATTGCAAACACTTTCTCTAAACTACAAGTTGTTTCTGTGTGTAACTATGTAAATCGAAGAACTACCAGATGTGAACAAATCTAATCTTCGAAATAGTTGAACTCAGCAATCTATTTACACACCGAGTAATCGCAGATAAATCTGAAGGGTAACCCTGATAAATCAACTGACAATCGAGCAGTGAAAATGCACCAGCAGACGACTCTTCATCCAATATATTTACAAGGTTAAAGTACCGCAGTGCCCCCTGAGTACCACCACTATCATGAGCTTGAAACTCTCGAGAAAAATTGTTGTTTCCAGGTTGAATAACAACCGACCTCTATGTTGGTGCCAATGGCGGATGACGGTTACCTCCAGATGATGGCTGAGCCACTGGCAAATCAACCCTCGCTCTAGGAAATAAAATGGGTCTGCAACATAAAAGTAAGGTAAGGAGCTGCAGGTTGAACACTGCCATAGTCGTCCAGATGAATAAAGTTATCTTCCAGTTCCAAATAATCCTCTTGACCAGAGGAAGGTCAGATTCAAGTTTCATATGTGCAGAATAAATTTCGGGGATACCGGCATCAGCCCTATATCCTGCCCTCGGTTCTAGAGTCACCCTAATGCACACTGTTGGTTTTCTTCCTTCAGTAAGTCCATTCATTTGTACCATAAGAACTTGTGATTCGGAAGAATAGCCAGTTAACATAAACACAGATTTGAGGAACATCTCTAATAAGTGAAACTGAAAGCTCTTGAAGTGAAGCACGCATGGACGCCATGAGCTAGATGAGACATTGCCATCTGGAGTCAATAATTCCACCCTGACCTGCACTTGAAAGACCAAGTTAATTAACCATGCCAGAAATTCTCTACACCGACCGAGACAACAAAATGAAACATATGTTTACAAGTTCTGTAGGGCATCAATTGTATTCCAAGAAATGCCTTAGTAGATGATATAAAATTAACAATATATGGTATTTGTCAACCAAGAAAGTCAAACAAAAGGATTAATATACTAATTTATACTAAATGAACATTTCAATTTTCTAGGCTAACAACGTGAATCATCCAAGACTTATCCATCTTCACATTGTTTGAAACAAGATTAGGAAATTTTAACAAACATGAAAGTTGAAAAATGACAAAAGACAAGGTAAAAGCAAATTGAAAGAAGGCAAAGAACAAGATCAGAAGAGATCATATAAAAGAATAAGCTCCAAACTCATGCATTTCTTGGCGAGGAGAAAAAAACGAGTGCCCATAGGTATTCTTATTTGGCAATTATTTTATTGAATAAACAATAGCAGCCCAATAACATCCAATTCTGTATGCATGTCCAACTCTACCAGCAAAGAATTCTCAACGTGTAGAATAAGATCAAATATCCAATTCAATTGTATGCTCAATGGAATTAAGTCTCACAAGAAAATGCAGTTCAAGATAACTAATGAAGCAAGTTTGGAAGTAAAGTGTAGGAAATGAATGCAAAAAATTGTTCTTCTCAGATATCTTTTCATTCGGCAGTCACAAAGGACTTGTCTTGCTCTTGGACACTTCCTAGATATCTATTCATTCGGAAGTCAGAAAGGATTTGTCTTGTTCTTGGACACTTCCCACCTAGGCAGTCATTTCATATGTTCATTATTTAATCAAATGTATGCAGGTGGTTATTCGCTTTGGTACTTCATTCCCCTTGTTCCTTGCAACAATAAACTACTCTTTTTTTTTTAAATTAATCCAGCCGAACACTATAGAGTATAGACATCTAAAATAAGTTCAGGTTTACACAAAAGTGAAGAATAGCCCAAAGAAAAATGAATAAATAATTCTTCTTTGATCCCATAGTGAATTTTCAAGATGCATAATTCAGTTTACTGCTTCCAATTGTTATAGGAAGGATTTACACTGAACAAAAAAAGTAAGACAAGGGAGAATGCGGACACAAGGTAAATTGCATAAAAGAACAAGGAATAGATAAGAATAGAATGGAAGAAAAACATCCTGCCATTATTTCAATTCAAAGAAATCACGGTTTCACTTGTGATGTACAATAAGATTCATAGAAAAAAATTAGAAGCTCATTGGCCAATTAAGTGTACTGGATTAATTCATTAACCAACAATTAATTCATTGGCCAATTAAGTATAGAGAGAGTAAGCTGATGAATTATACCATGAAACTTGGAAAAGATGATTGAGAGAAGACTAAGAAATGAAACAGTGGGTCTTTTATATCAATTTGGTTTCATCTTTGAAAGATGAAATACACTGTTTATTTAATTTGATAAATCATGAAGAAATATAAAGAAAAAAATTGCAAGTGGATTTTATTGATCTATATGGGGTTTAGACGGGTGGAAATAAGAGAAAAGAAAAGAAATCAAAATAAAATGATCATTTTTTCCACTTGTTATATACTTGGAAGACAATAAGGCAAAAACGAATCTGATTGCATGTATTTGATTTCCATTCAAATCAGGAGGAAATGGAAGCAATGAAACAGACACTTCTTGTAAACACAAATAAGCGAGAGTATTGATCCCCCTTCAATTCCATCTAAGTAAACAAGTAAAATTATTAAATTAAAATAAAACATAATATGATTCCTTTCTTTGTTCCCTTCTTCATTTAAATTATTCATTTCCTTCTATTTCCTTCCCTCCCAACAAACAGAGTGTAAGAATAAGTTTATAAAAGAGTCATAGATAGTTACCATAGTAGATTTTAGACCAGAAAATACAATTTAGCAATAATTAGAATGTGAGAAGGGATGTGTTTGCGTCACCAGCAATGTAACAATTGACAATAACTAGGCACATTATGATACATGATGCTGGAACAGTATGAAAACAATGTGTGATTATGCAAAGCCTAGAGGAAAAGTACAAATAAGCAAAGAACAGAATAAAGATACCATCAAACAACTTGCAGAAACATCAAAACTCAGAATAAAGGGCCTTCGATATTCAATATCAGATACCTGGAAGACCCCAAGTTTCTTGTTGAAATCTGACTCTGGTAAGGTCAATAAAATGGCCAGCTGAAATTTGTTCTTTGGAGGCACCAGCCGTAAAACTTCAAGATCAACAATCTTGTCATCAGAAACCAAGCAACCATCCAATGCAGTTATCGGCACAAGAGCTTGGGGTATGGGCAAGGCGTAATCAAAATTCAGTTCCTCAGTCATGCGTATGGGCGCTTCCACTACGTTAAGCACGATCATAAATGCCGCCAAGGAAGAGGCTGCAACAAGAGAAGACAGAACGAAGCAGACGTATAGAGACCGGAAGTACCCATTGGCCAGCCTCACCAGCAAATTCCAAGCTCTCTGCGGTTGAATTCGGTTCCCAAGTACCCAAGGGTGAACCCTATCGAACAAGCCTCTGAAAAATCGATAGCATCTCAACCTCATCGCGTCCCTCGCTCGGCGAAGAACGTGAAAAGGTTCCATGACGATACGGCAAGCGGTGCGAAATAACCAAATGGGCAATATGAAGAGGCCAGTTAGCAGAGAGACGAAATAGAATACAGCCATAATTACGGCTTTGGCCACCAATTTCAAGAATTCCAGTGGCCGGCGGGTTCCGTCGCCGACTACGGTAACGCCTCTTTCGAGATCAAGATTTGAGGTTTCCAGTCGCCGATCCCCTCGATCAACAAGCTGACCCAGAGGAACCGAGGAAGAACCCAAATCGATTACCTGGCCTTCGGATGCGGGAAGGATTCTCCGTCGAGGATCGGAGGGGGTGTCCACGATCTGATCGCTCGAGGCGGAGGTAATGCGGCGGCGTCGTTGGCGGAGGGAGGGTGCATCGGAAGGAGATGTCGAGGAGAGTACGGAAGTGGATTCGAGAGGTGGAAGGGAAGGGGACTCCGTGAGAAGTTCCTTGTCGGGCTCCGGGAGGAACTCGACGGCATCGAAGAAACCAAGCTCCTCCTCTTCTCCTCCGTCTTCATCTTCCTTCTCCTTCGCTTCACCTTCGTCGTGCGGATCGCGTGGCTCCATGGAGAGGCGAGGATAGGAGAGGGAGCGGCAAGGAGAAGAATTAGACGGGAGGGGAGGGAGCATACTTAAGTTCGGGCCGCGACCCGCGACTGCTTGATGTTTACTTGCGGTTTAGGGTTTAGACGGGTTGCAAATAAGGCCCGAACTTAAGTTCGGTGATCGACGGGATGAATTGTCTTTGCAAATAAATTTTTTTTATTTATTTTAAATAAAGATGTCAATTAATTTAACAAACAAAGCATAACATATAATAAATTATAATAAAAATAAAAGATGCACAAGATGTTTAATTAGTTACAATCATAATGATTGCTAATCCAAGATAAGTATAGAGCAAACTCTAAAATTCCTTAAGAGCGGAGAGCCTCTTATAAAATTAGAACTCAGATAAATCAAAAAAAACTTAGAAGAATTCGTTTACAATGTAATAGTTATTTTGGAACTGAGTTCTGAAACATATTTATAGTCTCGATCAGCTTTATTTGAATATTAATGTGGCACAATAAGGGTGTCTGAGTGCTTGGGAGCACCTGACACAGGACATTTATCCACTTCGCAATGCAACATTCGCAAACGACTAAATTATGGATAAGAATTAGATATAAGACGCCCGTATACATAGGGGCGCCCGAATACTCGAGCGCCCTAAAGCATAGGGGCAATCGAGTATAGGGGTGCCCTAAAGCATGCGAGCGCCCGAGTTGATTTTGGTAAGCTCTTTACTGACCAACCTTCCGACAGGTCTTCTTGGGTGATTTCAAGCCTTCCAGAGTCGGGCTCACCCGAATCCTCCTCCGGCCTTCTCCTCGAGCGAGCTTCCCCTCGATTTCTCGTCCGTTGGATGTCGCACACGTCCTTCTCGCTATACCGGCGTACTCTTCTGTAGGACTCCGCGTCTATCGGATACACCGAGCCCGTCGGCTCCCTTCCTGTTCCATCCTTTTTGACCGCTACGTCTTATGCTTGACTTCCTGCGATCCTAAGTTCCTGCATACTTAAACACAGGGATCAAAACACAACATGACCTAACTTGACTCGGTTGACCGCATCAAAACTTATCCAAGCTACTTACAATCTCTCTCTTTTTGATGTACATTAACCCAAGTTAAGTTAGGAAAAATGAACGAACATTAAAAGAACAAGAATAAATATGTGTCTATGAAAGCACAAGAAATTGTAAAACTTAAATTAACCCTTCCCCCTTAATCATATTTCTCCCCTTTGATCACACCAAAAATTCAAAATATGTTAAGGAGAATAATAACACTTACAAGAATTTATATAAAATTGTTTCAACATCCAAAATTTTCGAAACTTTTTTGAGTATATTTATAACACAATAATTAGTTTCCAAAAATCAATTTCTTTAAATTTTGCTCGAAAATTAATTTTTAAAATATAAAGACTATGTTTGAAAAAATAATTTTCAAAAATTTATTTTAACTCAAAAATTAATCAAATTTTTATCCAACCTAGAATTTTGGCGGACTTATCACCAAAAAAATTATCAAAGTAAAATAAATTTTTAACTTTATGAGAACAATTTTGAAACCGATAAAATTTAAGTAATTAATTTTAAAATTTGATTTCAACTTCAAATAAATTTGAAAATTTTTTGTAACATTCAAAGATAATCCAAAGATTCTGAAAAATTAAATTTTATGAAATTAAATTTTTAAATATTTTTAAAATTAAAAAAATATTTTTGAATGAAAAATCAAAATAAATTTGTTTAACTGTTAAAATTTTTTAAAAAAATGTTAGATAGTACAGAACAGACTTTTTCATCGAAAAATATTAAACAAATTTTTCTGCAATAGTTATCTCTTAAAAAAATAACAAGACTAAGCATGTAAAAAAAATTAATTGACAAATATGTAATGATTAATATCTAATAGTTCAATACAGATTTTGAGACCTAAAATAAATTTTTACTAATCGGATTAATAAAAAATTTAGGTAGAATATATGTTTTTAAAATTTTTATAATTTGAATCTGTGAAATCGTAAATACTAATTAATTAGCATTTTGAAAAGAGAAATTATTTTTCATCCGACTTAGACAGAGACAAAAACAATAAAAAAATAATTATGAATAAATTCATCTATCCATTAAATAAATAAAAGAAAAAAAATTCAAGTTTTTCGATTAATAGAAAAATAGATATTTCTTTGGAATGATTTAATATAGGCCCATAACAAGTTGTTTGAAGTTCAAATTTTGAGGTTTTTATTGTTGTATAAGTTTAGGGTATCTCCAAGGCTTTTCTCATGTTTTTAAACGTTTCATTTTTAGGTGTCATCATAAATTTTTAAACTTTTCATTCTTATGTGTCATCACAAATTAAGAAGTCGGGTTTGATTTTTCAGATCCAGCCTCTTTTCCTCTTTCTTTATTTTCTGTGGTGGCCGTCAATAAAAATAAAAAACCTCTACATTACAGACCGGTTAATTCGCAATTGTGATCCTCTCTCCAAAAAAACGTCTGTCCCACCTGTCCCATTTCCTGACGATATAATTTTGTTCAGGACAGCCGTCAGTGGTGTTCGATCGACGATCGGATGACTCGTCGATCGTTATCGGAGAACGTGACAGGTGGGATAAGGATTTTTTTTAGACAGAGGATCTACCCTCGTTAATTTGACGCTGCCCTTAAGAGCAGTGCCACAAATCCATTCAGAAGTTGCCACGCGAGCACCACGTGTGCACTTGGCTATTCTTCATTGGATTTGCGACACTGCTCTTAACACCTTGTTTGGAAACCTTTTAAGTAAGGAATTGGAATTTAATTCCGGTCGGAATTGAATTTCGTCCGGAATTGAATTTCAATTCTCATGTTTGGAATGAATTGTAAAAACAGAATTGAATTCAATTCAATTGTTATACTTTTACGATTTTATCCTACGAGGATAGAGCCGGAGCAACTTTAATTTGTTTTATGAGGGGGCGATTTGGTAATTTAATTCGTTTAAGTGAATTCCTTTCACAAATCACATGTGTTTATGTGTGATTTGTTTTGAAGGGTTTGAAAGGAATTGGAATTCAATTCCTTAGTAATTCTTTCCTGAAAATTGTTACCAAAGGATGTAATTGAATTCCAATTCCCAAAGGAATTCCAATTCCTTCCTTTCCAAATAGGATGTAAGAGTGTCAAATTAACCTTACGCACCTATGTGTGTGATGTTTAAGACTTTGTGTTAAAGTGAGAAATCCAAAATAACTTACCGTTTAAATATTTTTAGAAAATCAGCCCTTGACAAAATGACAGTAAATTTTGAAGGTCGCAATGCTAAGGGGGCAATTCCTTCTTATTTTTTTAATTATTATTTTGTTTTTTTGATGAATATTTGAAGCTGAAAATGCCGTTTGGATTTGACGGACGTTGACTGACAGACGCGGCCTCTTTCATGCCGGCAACAGTTGGAGCTGCTGCGAGCCGTTGGAAACTATTTTTTTAAATAGGACATGAATCACGAAATATTTTATTTCTAAATTATTTATTATGAGTACTTCTTAATTTATTTTATGATCGATAAAAATTTTTTATGGATCGAATTGATTACCCTAAATTTGTCTGTTATCTCATTCAATAATTAAAAATTATTCCTCGATCCATAGGAGATTAACGCAGGAGTTACAATAAAAATTTATTGAATTTGAAATTTTAGAATTAAAATTTAGTCTAATATATTGAGAACAATCTCTTTCTTTGTTTAGATTTGCTTTGTCAATAGTGCTGTCAAGTGCTTGAGTCATCATCTACGGGTAGACCCGACCCCGGGCCGGGTCCAGCCCGAACCCAGCTCGGAATCGGCCCGGGTCAACGGGCCGGGCGGCCCGTTGACCCGGTTCGCTTCCGATTCCAGCAGCCAGAACCCGCGAACCGGCGGTTAACCGCCGGGTCCAATGACACTGAACCGCCGATTCAGTGCCGTTGGAGGCTTTATTATTATTATTTTTGGACGGATGAGATCATTTGACCATTTTTTTATCAATGACTATGATTTAGTGACCGTTATAATTAGAACTCTATAAATAGGGAGCTCATTTCATCATTTCACTCACAACACAACTTCTCTTATCTCAATCTCTCATTCTCAACTCTCTAACTCTCAACTTCTCTCCGCGTTCTTCATCGACGATAATGGAAGGAGGTCACGGAGCTTCATCATCTCGATCTCGGAGGGGAAAAGAAATTGCATACGAGGATCCCAACCTTCAAATTTAATCCACCGATGATGAGACCGAGGCTCAGCCCCAACGCCCTCCGATCCCCGAAACACAAGGAAGTACCGATGCAATTACTTCTAAGGTTAAGGAAAATTCTCCTTTAAAATCGTCTATTTTCACTAAACAATTTGAGAAGGTCACACTTCCGTCGGGAGAAATGCGTGTAAAATGTAAGCATTACAATGCTTCCTACAAATTCCAAGCCGACGGTGGCTATGGGTCGTTGAAACGACATGTAGAAACAAAGCACCCGACGGAATATGGGCTTGACCGCTTTCAAACACAATTATCTAGATTTTCTAGCGGTAGTAATAGAACCGTCAATATGGGTTCGGCCCGTCGGGTTGGCCCGCCCCACCAAAAAATTTGAATGGGTTGGGTTGAAAATTTTTCAACCCGTCAACTGGCGGGCCTAAATGGGTCAGCCCGCACGGGCCGCGGGTCTAGGCGGGCCAACCCGCGGCGGGCTCGGGTTGGCTCGCGGGCTAATAAAAAAATAATAAAAACTTTAATATAATTGTATTTATAAGTTATAATAAACTATCTAAAATCTAATTCTCCCTCCACCGTAGCCATAATTCTCCCTCCACGGTCCACGAGATCACTATGTAAAAAATATTAAAAAGAAAAATGTGAAAAGCGGCAGTCGCCACTCGCCACCAGTTAAACCTATACTATTCGACTGGGTTAAACCTATTTCTCTTTCCCATGCTCTTCGACTCTTCGTCTTCCCCACTCTTCAGTCGGCAGTCGCCGCTAGTTCAAAAATGGTCTAGGAATTGAGTTTGAAAGCACAGGATATATTGGTTCAAAATAAACAACACTGCTCATTAAAGAACATTATCCAGAGTTCTAGAGCATGAATTGAAAGTGTCAATACAAATCATTATTTTAGTCAATAACTTCTGGAGCAAATCTAACTAAATTAATAAGTCGTCAAAACATAGATTTAGATATTAACTACAGGCTTCATTGCACTATCGAGATTGAAAGCGAATATATCTATAACTACAAGTTTCCAACGATTACAGTTCCTTGAATTAGACAATTCGCTGTACTCATTATTTTTTATGGGCTCGCAGATTGGCCCGCCTAACCCGCGATCCGCCTTGGATTGGGTTGGGTTGGGGATTTCCCAACCCGCCTGATGACAGGTCGACCCGCCCCCGCCCCGCCAAATTGCCGACCCGCTACGGGCCGCCCCGCCCCGCCACGGGTTGGCCCGTTTGACAGCTCTAGGTAGTAGTACTGATTCTGGTTTATTTTTATATTCAGATATAAATTAAGAGAATCATTAGCTAAATTTGTTTCCGTAGAACATCTTTCTTTTAGTTTTGGATCTAAATGCACATTTGAAGATTTTTGTAAAGAATCTCTTAATCCTGCTGCTAAACGTGTACCTAGAAGGACTACATTAACTCGTACAATTAAAAGATTAGTAAAATAAGGAAAAAAATTTAATTGAAGAATTTAGTAAATTAAATAATAAAGTTTCTTTATGTTCCGATATTTGGATTGATCATTGGGAAACTCATTCTTATATGAGTATAACATGTCATTGGATTGATAACTCTTGGATCCTTCAAAAAAGATTATTAGCTTATAGAGTTTTTGATGAATCACATACTGCTCATAACATTGCACAATTATTACACTTAGTTTTAGAAGAATATGGATTGACTCATCAAATATTTTCAATATTATTAGACAATGCTAGTTCTAATACCGCTTCAATAGATGAACTAAAATTTATTTGTCAACCTGTCATTGGAGGTTTATTTTTTCATATTCATTGTGTATGTCATATTTTAAATTTATGTATTCAAGATAGTTTAAAACTTTTACAAAATTATATTCAACTAATTAGAATCACAATTTCATACTTATGGTCACATCCATCAATGATGAAACAATAGGGTAGATTTTGTAAAGTTAATGGAATGCGGCCAAAAAAATTTCCACGTGATGTTCCAACACGTTGGAATTCAACATATCAATTATTACAAGATTCTTTTCAATATAAAGATTTATTATGTTTATTTTTTGCACAAAATAGTAATACTAATATATATTTATTTTCACAACAATGAAATATTTGTAGTAGTATTTGTGAAACTTTAAAAATTTTTAACGATGCAACCGAACAACTTTCTGGTGTTTATTATCCTACTGCTTATTTAATTTTAGTAAATTTTTGTAGTGTAGTATTAATATTAAATGAACATTTAAATGATGAAGCTTTAACTTTATGTATAATAGCTATGAAAACTAAATGGGAAAAATATTTTTATTTAATTCCTGAAATTTATTTAATTGCATTTGCTTTAGATCCTAGATTTAAATTAGAAGTTTTACCAGAAATGTTAACTTTATATTATGACGCATTAATTCCTATTAAAGATTCTTCCTCTACGGATCCAGCTAATATTGTATATAATATTAAAAATTATGTATATGATCTTTATAATCAATATTATGTTAAATATGAAACACAAACTAATATTTCTGAAACACAACAACTTGCTACTACTAATTTAAAACTTACAAAAGCCCAACTTTTATTAAAAGAACGGATGAAACGTCCACGAGGATCCTCAAGTTCCACACAGGAACTTGAGAATTATTTTACGACTTCTTTTGATTTTAATGAAGCAGATAGCGAAGACTTCGACATCTTGAAGTGGTGGTCACAGAAGGCTCAAAGTTTTCCCGTTCTCTCTGTGATCGCAAAAGAAATTTTAGCTTCTCCAGTGTCGACTGTTGCTGTGAAGCAGACGTTCAGTGCTGGCGGCAACATATTAGATGAACGACGATCAACTATGTCTCCCGACTCATTGGAAGCTCAAGCATTACTTGATGATTGGACCAGAGCCGAGAAGCGAATCCAAGAAATGCAACTTTCAGAAGACGAAGTCGAAGAATTTGATACCGAAGGAACAAATACAACGGGAACGGGAGGAAATGCAAGTGAGTGAAAAAGGGTAAAAATGTAAAAAATGTAAAAGGGTAAAAATGTAAAAGAACTACGTGAGCTTTGATTCCCCTATACCCTAAGGGGATACGTAGACAACTTATATAAGTGCAAACCCTTTTTTTAATAAAATTTATTTATTTTTTTTTAATTTAATTTTTAATTTTTTAAATATAATAATCTTGAACCATGGCGAACCGTGGTGAACCGTGAACCGGCGGTTCCGAACTGTGAACCGTAACTGTCTTGGGCGGTTAAGGTTAAAGGTCGACCTCCCACGAACCATCGAACCGACGGTTCCGAACCATGGTCGGGTCTATCTACGGGTGGAATAGCTCGAGCCCGATAGAATGGGTTGTCACGAGTAGGAAGACTGTTCTGAGTACTTACCGAGCGAGGTCCAAGCGGCTCACGTACTTTCTGAGTCTCAGTGGGAAGTCAAATTGGGGCAATGAGTTCCTGAGCTGTCGAGTGCTTCGACAATGTCGGAGTGGATTACTGTACCATATCGGGATAGTGATTTCGAGTCGAGATAGGAAATGCTGAGGTCCGTATCATAGTTTCCTTACAATAAATTTGTTCACCCCTCCCCCAACAGTGCTTCTAGGCTACGTGTGACATTTATTTCCTAGGATATAACGACTAACTGCGATCACTACAAAGCATGGGGCGGTCGCGACGAACTAAGCTTGTATCAAAATGTTATCACAATAATTTTACCGAGTGGAAATGCACAACAGAGAAGCAGGGAAATGAAAGCAGATGGATTATGTTCTCCTTTTGCTCAGGGTCATGACCTCCTTTTATAGGAGCATGTTCCCTTGGCTATGTTAAATGGCTGAGTAAAGGACTACCTTTACTATCCGAATCGAAACACTACTGTCGACTATTAATAGTCTACCATTTTACTTAGGTTGTTATGGATTTTCCATTAATCTCATGTTAATGTATCAGTTTACATTTGAGCAAGCAAAAATTGATTTTACATTTTTCTTCGAGAATTCCATTTAGGAAGGTAGATTTTGAATGTATTCTCCATTTATTTTGAATTGTCAAAGCAAACAAATATCTTATCATAATAGATGTCAATTCTTTGACTTTTGCATTTTTCTACCAATCTCACATATCTTTCAACTTCTTCATTAATAATCCTGGTCTATCTCACGTGTAGCTCGGTCGGCTAGCCTAGCACCCTGCAGGGATGGGTCAAGGTCGTGTGGCACGAATAGATCAAAATAACGAGTTGGGCCAAGGGCCCGAGGCCCACTTGGGTCAGATTACCCGATTGGGCTACCCGTCAGATATATCCCGATCTGGTCCCGCTTGGAAACACCGAGAGCCCGACCTCGTCCTTCACCCGATATACACACTACAGTAAGGGATACCGGCTGCTGAGCCATAGACCAGAACTCTCGGTGCCCCAACCGCCCGACCCTAGGTTGAGTCGGGTTGGTCAAATCCGAGCGCTCCATACCTCGAAGAGTATACTGCCCCAATCATGGAGGTAGTGGTTGCGTCACCAGGTTTCACTCGGAGCCGTTGGTTGGCGCTCTCACTCGGAAATTGTCGTGTTCTCCACGAACACCTACTTTCTAACACAACACCAGCAGAAGTGGTTCGGGAGTCGGCGCAGGCCTGACACCGTTCGTGTACGAATCACGAATATCCCGCTGACACAACATGATCCCCTGACACAGCATGATCCGCTACACCGTATGTTCATAGCCTTGTGCTCCGTACCACGACAACCCCTGCTTGTGTTAGACCGAGTGGCGCCGAACGGCGCCGGCCGGTGAGTTGACGACATCCCTTACCCTGTCCCTGATAGCGCCCCTTACCCTGTCCCCGCATAGGACCAAAAGGTGGCAGACGCGGGCAGAAACCGTCAGCTCTCTCGGCTATATAAGGTCCTTCGCTCTCCGTTCATAGGTACGCGCACAAGAGTTATACTCGCTACTGTTCTATTGCTTTCTTCCCTTCCACCGAAGACTGACTTGACCGTCGAAGGGCCTTGCCGGGGACTTTTCCTGACGGTTTGCTAACGGTCATTTCCTTGTAGGTCGGAGCCAGCATCAGCAGTGTATTTGTGTCCGCTTCACTCTTGAGAGTCCACCTCACTCTGTAACAGGATCAATTGACATTCATCTTTATTTTGTACATTCATTTCGCATCAATCACTTTCAGGAAATGGAGTTAGTTTCAGGGTCATTTTTCTTGATTGTGATGATTTCTTCTTGTGGTGTCTTGCTCTCGCACACTCCTAATTGGTAATCGGTTGATTAAATATATTATTGAACATGCAATCACTTGCTTTTGATGTGGCAAAAGGCAATTCACTCACCCCCAACGCCCCTGCCAATTTGTCCAAGGGCCAACACAAAGGAGGAAAATTACAGGAGATACAAGCCCGAATGTTATAGCTAGCGCGTCGAGAATGTGGACACACTAGCTTTGCCAGATTTTGACTCCCAGACCTCAATGTGGAAATACTCACGCACTAACCATCACTTCATCCCGTGGGTATGCAATCACATGCTTTTGAGCATACTCCCTCCTTACCATGTCAAGGACGATTTTATTATTTCTTTCCACCACACGTTCTATTGGGAGATCATAAGGGGATGTTTGGATTACTCCATTTTCTATTTTCATTTTCCAGAAAATCGTATTTTCTCATTTTCTAAAAAATAACTTTATTTCATTCTCTAGTTTTCCAGAAAATGCTATATCTTTTTTGGAAAACAACACTGGAAAATACAAACCAAACATGTTTTTCCAGAAAACAATATTTTCTACGGAAAATGAAAATCGAAAACAAGCAAACCAAACACCTCCTAAAGTTGTTAGAGGTCATCATATTCCATAGGCTTTATAGATAGAATTCTTGAAATTCTTTTGAGGTAAATTATCCTTCTATGTTAGTACTGTTGGGTTCTCCCGGCACCAAAACACAAAAACACAGCGGAAACAAGAACCCTCGAGCGATCTATGCGAAAGAAAACTCGTACGAAGTTCATCTATCTAATAGATTTATCTACAGTTTATACCTTTGAAGCGTGCCCTTCGTTTATCCCGCTTGTCCAAGATGCGTCGGATCTCTTGCACGTTCAAACGTTCGTGCCTCTATTCGTATCCACACGGACACAATCTCTCAACTTCAGGAGAACTACCTTAGTTGTGCTAGCAACTTGGGGTAGTTCACAGAACACCAAGAACCTTACAATAAGGTTTCGCCAAAAGGGGAGGAGAGGAAGGGAAGAAGAAGCGCACCCTTATTCAAAGTAACAAGTCCCTCTTTTATATTCATTCCATGAATATGAAGAGTCTTTCGTCTCTTTGACTTCCCTTCATTAAAGTCAACAAAGAGCACATCTTTTCATGTGACTCTTCACCTTCTCTTTATCAAATGAATAGAGCCTTTTTCTCTTTCCCCATGCAATTTCGACTGGGCCTCTCGGGCTTCCAACTAGGTCTCCCAACCAAGTCTCCCGAGTGTCGAGCTCCCGACCCAGTCTGCCGAGCTCCGACCCAGTCTGCCGAGTGTCGACCCAGTCTGCCGAGCTCCCAGCCCAGTCTGCCGAGTGCCGACCCAGTCTGCCGAGCTCCCAGCCCAGTCTGCCAAGTGCCGACTCAACCTGCCGAGTGCCGAGCTCCCGACCCGCGCTCCCGAGTTCCCAACTCGAGCTCTCGAACTGGCCTCCCGAGTTTCCAACTCGGGCTCAGATCTCCCGAGTTCCCAACTCGGGCTTAGGCCTCCCGAGTTCCCAACTCGGGCTCAGGCCTCCCGAGTTCCCAACTCGGGCTCAGGCCCCCGAGTTCCCAACTCGGGCTCAGATCTCCCGAGTTCCCAACTCGGGTTTAGGCCTGCCGATCAGATTTCCCGAAGCATCGTGTCCTTAGTGTGTGACCCAATAGGTTCTCGTGACGTTGGTAATGCGCCTAAACACTTTAGACATATAAGCAATGAGCGGCATCTAGCAATGCATCATTACTACCCAAGTAACAAGAAAAGTCGAGATCCGACTAAACCTCCGTGACTATGATAGTGTATGATCTTGTCCTTCTAGATTAACCAATGAGGCATAGACCGTGTCATCCTCAATCAATCTTGTGTTTCTTGATCCCCGAGTAGACTCACTCAAACAAATGAGCTCAATATCTCATATTGACTCATTTGAGCATGATCATGCATTTCAGTAGTCCTACTCGATCAAGGGGCCCACAGATATCACTCCCGTCATATGGGAGGGATAGATCATATCTACATCACTCACATCCCTCCGCATAATTCATTACATACCCAGTGATCGCCTTTATAGTCCACCCTGTTACGGGTGACGTTTGACGATACCAAAGTACATAACTCCTTATGTAGGGAATCGTAGTGACTTCAGGTCTAAAGACTATTCATACCAATAGTCACATGATAAAGTTTATGACACTGATATGACAATCTATGAAACTTTCTCATGGCGGGTCATTCAGTACACATTCTCCAATGTATACCCATGTGTCAACTTGATATCACATATCCATGACTTGTGAGCTCAAGTCATCAGTTGACCTACATGTTAGTCTCCATGCATTAATATTGTCCTTGAATATTAATGCTTGACTAGGAATGGTTTAGAGTAGTGTTCTCTACATCATCTCACTATCGATTCAACCAATCGATATAATGTAGATAAGAACCTACTACCCAAGGACATTATTATACTTAGTTATTTGGCACAAATACAAAGTAAGTATAATAATCAAACATGCCTTTATTATGATAAAATATGATACAAAATGTCCCTAGTCAATCATCACATGATTGGCTCTAGGGCTCCTACTAGTAATCTCCCACTAGCACTAGTGCCAATCACTGCAATATCTAATACCCAGTGACCTGGTATGACCATCATGCTTCTTTTGTGCCAAAGCCTTGGTCAAAGGATCTGCAATGTTAGAATCAATGTGTACTCTGCATATCCTCACATCTCCTCTATCGATGATCTCTCGAATGAGATGGAAGCGCCGTAGTATGTGTTTAGTCCGCTGATGAAAGCGAGGTTCTTAGCCTACGCAATAGCCCCATTGTTGTCACAATAGAGGTCTATCGGGTCTGCTATGCTAGGAACCACACCAAGCTCTGTAATGAACTTCTGAATCCAAACAGCCTCTTTTGTCGCCTCAGACGCGACAATATACTCGGGCTCTGTTGTAGAATCTGCGACTGTGTCCTGCTTCGAACTCTTCCAGCTCACAGCGCCACCATTCAGGCAAAATACATACCTTGACTGTGATCTATAGTCATACCTGTCTGTTTGGAAGCTTGCGTCACTATAACCCTTTACAGCTAGCTCCTCATCGCCTCCAAATATCAAGAAATATTCTTTCGTCCTTCGTAAGTACTTAAGAATATTCTTGACAGCTGTCCAGTGACATTCACCTGGATCTGACTGGTACCTACTCGTCATGCTCAAGACATACGAGACATCTGGACGAGTACAAAGCATGGCGTACATGATAGACCCTATAGCGGATGCATAAGAGAGCTGATCCATACGGTCTCTCTCTTCCTTAGAAGAGGGATATTGAGTCTTCGAAAGACTCACACCATGTGACATTGGCAGAAATCCCTTCTTGGAATTCTGCATGGCAAAACGATTAAGCACCTTGTCAATATATGTACTCTGACTTCAGCCAAACAATCTCTTAGATCTATCTCTATAGATCTTGATGCCTAGGATATAGGCTGCTTGACCTAGGTCTTTCATTGAGAAACAATTCCCGAGCCACGTCTTCACAGACTGTAGTGAAGGGATATCATTCTCAATGAGGAGTATGTCATCTACATACAAGATCAGGAAGATAACTGTGCTCCCACTAACCCTCTTGTAGACACAGGGTTCATCATCATTCTTGATGAAACCAAACGCTTTGATTGCATCATCGAATCGAAGATTCTAGCTTCGAGAAGCTTGCTTTAGCCCATAAACGGACCTTTGCAACTTACATACCTTTCCAGCATGCTCTGGATCTACAAAACCCTCAGGTTGTGTCATGTACACATCCTCGAGTAGATTCCCAGTTAGGAATGCGGTTTTGACATCCATCTGCCAGATCTCGTAGTCATGGTAAGCTGCAATAGCAAGCATGATCCGAATAGACTTAAACATCGCAACTGGTGAAAAAGTTTCATCATAGTCGATACTATGAATTTGCTTGAAACCTTTATCTACCAATCGCCCTTTATAGGTATGCATGAGTCCATCCATGTCAGTCTTTCTTCTAAAGACCCACTTACACCCAATGGGTTTAATTCCCTCAGATGGATCAACCAAAGTCCATACTTAGTTAGTGTACATGGATTCCATTTCGGACCTCATGGCTTCTAGCCATTTCTCAGAATCTGGGCTCATCACAGCTTCTTGATAGGATGTAGGCTCATTCAACTCAAAGAGTATCACGTCATCATGGTCAGATAAGAGAAAAGAGTATCTCTCAGGCTGCCGGTGTATCCTATTAGATCTGCGAGGAGGTTGGTCTACTTGAACAACTTGTTGTTCCACAACTTCTTGCGCAACAACCTCATGATCCACAACATCTTGTGGTGTCTGTTCAATGTCCATTAAGGCCTCAGTGCTATCTGTATCTTGAACTTCTTCAAGATAGATTTTACTCTCACTAATTCTTCTAGAAATAAACTCTTTTTCTAGAAAAACGTCATTCCTAGCGACAAACACTTTGCCTAGTGTGGGATTGTAAAAGTAATATCCCTTTGTTTCCTTGGGATATCCTACAAAATAACACTTATCAGATTTGGGTCCTAGTTTATCTGGGACTTGACGTCGAACGTAAGTCTCACAATCCCAAATCTTTATAAAAGACATCGTGGGACTCTTCCCAGTCCATATCGTATATGGTGTCCTTATGACAGCCTTTGATGGATCTCGGTTAAGTGCGAAAAGAGTTGTCCCTAGAGCGAAACCCCAGAAGGAAGTAGGAAGATCTGTCTGACTCATCATCGATCGTACCATATCTAATAGAGTACGATTTCTCCGCTCGGACACACCATTCCACTGTGGTGTTCCAGTTGGAGTGAGTTGGGATATAATCCCACACTCTGCTAGATGGTCACGAAACTCTTGGCTAAAGTATTCACCACCTCGATCTGATCGAAGCATCTTAATACTTTTGCCAAGTTGGTTTTGTACTTCACTTTTGAATTCTTTAAACTTTTCAAAGGATTTTGACTTGTGTCTCATATGATACGCATAGCCATATCTACTGATATCATCAGTGAAAGTGATAAAGTACTGATAGCCTCCTCTAGCTGCGACATTGAAAGGGCCACATACATTAGTATGTATGAGTCCTAACAACTCTGTCGCTCTTTCGCCATTCCACTAAATGGAGTTTTGGTCATCTTGCCTAAAAGACAAGATTCACATGTCTCATATGATTCAAAATCAAATGAGTCCAGTAATCCATCCTTATGGAGCTAGGATATGCGACTCTCATTTATATGTCCTAAGCGACAATGCCAGAGATATGTTTGGTTCAAATCATTTGGTTTAAACCGTTTGATATTAATGTTATAGATTGGGTTCTCTAGATATAGAAGATAGAGTCCATTCTGCAATGATGCATTACAATAGAACATGTCATTTACCATTATAGAACAACATTTGTCCTTTATGATAAATGAAAAGCCTTTCTTGTCCAAACAAGATACTGAAATAATGTTTTTAGTTAATGCAGGTACATAAAAGCACTCTTCTAGTTCTAGGATAAGCCCAGTGGGCAAAGACAAGGAATATGTTCCTACAGCAATAGCAGCAACTCTTGCTCTGTTGCCTACTCGTAGGTCCACTTCGCCCTTTGTCAATGATCTAGCTCTTTGAAGGCCCTGCACATTAGTACAAATGTGAGAAGCACATCCGGTATCTAATACCCAAGAAGAAGAGATAGATAAATTGACTTCTATAACAAAAATACCTGAGGCAGAAGTCTCACTTCTTTTCTTCTTTGCTTCCTCCAGGTAAAGTTTGCAATTCCTCTTCCAATCACTACTAGAATTTTTGCATTCAACAACACATAATAGACAACGGTTTTTTGAAAAAGTGTTGTCTTATGTCAATTTAACAACAGTTTTAGTATTAACCGTTGTTGTTGTTCGTCTTATACGTAAAAAGACAACAGTAATAACATGAGTGTTGTCGTATGTATACTCAACGACAACAGTTATAAAATAACCGTTGTCTATAGGCTGGATTTATAACAACTGATGTGAGAAACTGTTGTTTATTATGACAATATACAACAGTTTTATTAAACTGTTGTTGTTGTATTGTTGTGCTGTTCAATCAATAAACAAAATCAACGGTGGATATCAACGGTTTAATTATATATATTATATAAACCCTTCTATTTACTATCTTCCCTCCCTATGCCTTTTTCTTCCTCGTGCCCTAAAGCGCCGACGCCAACCCTTCCTCGCGCGACAGCCGGCCAAGCCAGCCACCTCCCCTCTAGCAAGTCCCCTTCCTCCTTGGTGGTCCGACACAGCCCCTCATCGCCGACTCCCTCTCCTCCCCCATTCCCTTCAGTCTTCTGCGGCCGATCTCTCTCTCTCTCTCCCTTGCTCTCTTTTTTCGCAGGAGTCGATCAGCCCCTATCGCGCACGGCGATGTCGGCGATCCGGCGAAGGAAGCCGCCGAGCGCACCCTCCTCTACTGAGAAGCCCAAATCACATGCCTCCTCCCTCGCGATTTCTCCTCTGCACGCAAGCGAGGTCGGCGCCGCCTTCTTCCTAAAATCTGACTCGATCAAGCGGCGCCACCCAAGCACTGGCGTCGAATTTACAAGGGGTGGTGTTGCGCATCGCAAGGACTCTGTGTGGTTTTGGGTGTTTCCTTTCCTCTTCTTCCTTCTTCGCTGTTGCTGTGCGCCGAGCAGAGGTAAGAATTGCTTTCCGTTAGAGTTGGATTTCTTATGTTCAAATCTGTTGGGATGCTTGGTTGGGTGTTTGGGTTGCTAGAATTAGAAATTTGTAACAGATCTTTAATCCGATTTTATTTCTTGATAGCTTTTCAGTTGTAGAGATGGTGTTGTGGTGGTTTCTGTGCATTTTGCCTTGGTCTGAAGTTTTGGACGGACTTGATGATTGGTTTGGATGGGTGACATGAGTGTGGTCTGTGTTTGGTTTATATCTATGTCCATGGGAGAAATTGTTGGTTAAGCTGTTGTTCATAACTTGCAGAAATCTTGTTTTGGTTTGAATTGTGGGGTGCAAAATGGAAGTTAGTTTAGAATAGATTCTGGATGAAATTGATGATTTAGTTATGCTCTAGCTAAGTGTTGTGATTGGATCACAGTGGGTTAGTTTCTGTTGGATTAAATTATAGCTTTCTTTTGTTAAAAAGAGTTTTGCTTAAATGTTAATAAGAACTTTACTAGAAATATTGGGAGTTATATCTAGTAATTGTTCTACTTAACTTTCTTCGTGCATTTTTGATGTCCACAAAATAAAGACATGAAATTTTACAAAATAAAACCTGGATGAACTTTCCTTCATAAAAGAAAAAAGACTTCTCTTTTACTGTAAACTTGTGCACGTTATGTATGGTGTATGAGATATCTGTTCAACTATTTTCAGTTTTTCAAACAATACGAATCAAGCTTAAATATGAGTCCATTAGGTTCATTGTGCATGGAGATATCTAAGGTTTAGATATGTTGAAGAAACTAGTTAGTACAATTATAAGATGAAACATTGTTGGCTTTTCCTTTTCAAGAGAGTTTGTTTTCATTACAAATTTTCATCCTCCAACTTATGAAGTAGCTACTTTATAACGGTGACATGATTCATTCTCATGCAGGACAAGGATACAATGAAAGTTAGGTTTTTTTTACTTAAATGTTGCATATGGCTAACTCCTGAATGATATTCTTTTCTGTTGATTGATTATTTGTCAAATACTTATAGGAATCCATTTTGTGAGCTATGTATCAAATACTTATCAAAGCTGCAATTTTATGGAAATGATAAGTTTTAAAATAATATTTCTTTTTAATGATCCATTTCCCAAGAATTGCATTTGAGTTTCCATTGATGAAGCAGTGGACAAATTAGCACCTTTGCCATATCCAATTCCAAGTGGGTCGATATTGAGTGTTTTTCTTCCTTAAACGATGTTTCGAAAGGCCTCACTTTTTTCATGTGTAATGCATTTGTGTTCTTTGTATGTATAGGACCACCAAAAGCCCTTGACGAGGATGAGACAGAGTTTTTAGATAATTTGGCCACGGTGAGCATGACCAAAATGTTCCCTTCTATGTATGGTGGTGTGTTTCTCTTTTACAGAATGGAACTCTTACTAACAATATTTTATTATGAAATTTATCCCCTTTCACATTGAGTTAATATGATTCCTTTGTTACTTCATCGATCATTACATGTCCTCTCTCTCATGTTTTGTATCCTAATATCTAAATGTTAGTTGATTATTATGGATCAAATAGTTAATAGCTTTAGTTGCTTAATTTCTCAGAATGTAGAAGCTATTGAAAGTTTGCTTTCCTGATTTTATGCAACAGGACAAATCAGTTCCACTCTATATTTATTTATGATGCTATCCTTCTCTTCTTTAAGGTTGCCACTAATCTCTTTTTCGCACTTCAGTCCAGGAGAGAATACGAAAAGCAAATCGCACTTGAAGAAGCTGAAGAGCTTCGCAGTTTTCATGTAAATATTACCTCTACCAATGGTCTTTTTTCTTCCTTTCTCATAATTGCTGCATATGAGGATTTTTATTTAATACTCAAATACTAACACATGGTGATATAAGTAATATTCATGTTTTTCTATTTTTCTACCAATGCATTTGCATGTTTATAGTCTAGTTCAACCATGGATGAGAGGAAGTCCTACGTAACTGAAACCAGTCTTGAGGTTGTAAAGAATTGAGAGCTTTAGTAGTCCTAACAATAAGTATTTTGCAATCAATAAGACGATATTATGATTTTGATTTTTTTTAGGACAATCGGTGGTTTCTTCCAAATTGAAAAGCAATCATTAAACAATCGGTGGTTTCTTCCTTATAATTGCAAGTGTTGATACATGCATATCTTTTTTGTTTGTTTGTTTGTTAGTTTATTATTTTTGTTGTTTGTTGATACATATCTTCATGGATCATTTTTTATTGGACATATGCATTTAATAGAATAACTAATTAGAGTGTTTGTTCTTTTTTTTCCAGCTGCAGGGACTTGTTCGTGATCATGTTCGAAGACCATTAATCTGACCTTCCAAGCTATAATTTTTGTGATTTGAACTTCATTGTAAGTTTAGTTGGGTCAGAATTATATATAATTTGAACTCTTGTAATTTGGGTCAGAAGATACTTTAGTTGTTTCGTCTGTAGAAAGGTTTTTGGACAGAAGATACTTTTATGGTTTCATCTGTAGAAAGGTTGTGGTGGATCTTTATTGTAAATATGTTGATGATATTTGATATATATAGTTTTTGTTTCGAGGTTAAATTATTGTCTTTTAATTGAAAATATAATGGAAATATCTTTGTTGTCAAATTGGTATGAAACTGTTGTGGAACAGTACAAACACACAACAGGTTTTTTTAAAGCTAAACTGTTGTTGTAGATAAACGACAACGGTGAATATGGCATACGACAACATTTAAACACCGTTGTTAAAACTCATTTAAACGACAACAGTGAAAACCCTAAACGACAACAGTGATAAACTGTTGTTATTGATATACGACAACGGTTATACAACTGTTGTCGAATATAATAAAAGACAACAGTGAAAAACTGTTGTCAAAATGTTGTCGAATGTGATATACGACAACAGTGGAAAACTGTTGTCGTAGACCAAACGACAACAGTGAATCAACAGTGATTCACTGTTGTCGTAGACCCCCCCTTTAACAACATGGCCTTTAACAACAGTGGTATTTGGCATACGACAACAGTGATTCACTGTTGTTAAATGCATTTTTTCTAGTAGTGAATGTCTGGTCTCACCACAATGGAAGCATGTCCCTTCCTTAGGCATTTTGCCTTTGGCTTTGGATGTTGTAGAATTAGCCTTGCCTTTGCCTTGGGTCTTACCCTTGCCTTTAGGCTTCCATTTGCCTTTACCCTTGTTAACTATCAGTACATTACTGGTCTTGGTCTTCTTGAGATTGGGTTCAGCAGTTCTCAACATGCTGAGCATCTCAGGCAAAGGCTTATCAATTTCATTCATGTTATAGTTCATGACAAATTGATTATACCCCTCCGGCAACGATTGCAGGATAATGTCTGTTGCCAATTCTTGGCCCAGTGGGAATCTATGTTTTTTTTCATTTTATTTTCCAGAATTTTTTTTTTTTTTTTTTTTTTTTTTCCATATGTTTTTCGGAAAAAAAAAAAAAAAAAACAAAACAACTACAAAAAAAAAAAAAAAAAAAAAAAAACGACTTAGTCTTTCAAGTTCTCCACATACCCAATCATCTTGAGTACGTGAGTTTTTACAGGAGTTTCCTCTTGCATCTTGCATGCAAATAGGGCTTTGGACACCTCAAACCGCTCGTGCCTAACTTGCCCTTGATATAGTTGTTTCAGATGCTCAATCATATCATGTGCATTCATGTTCTCGTGTTGCTTCTGAAGCTCAGAGTTCATAGTGGCAAGCATAAGGCATGATACATCAAGTGCATCATCCTGATGCTTCTTGTAAGCATCCTTTTCAGCACGGGTGGCGGTAGGGACGGGTGCTTCTGGAAGGGGTTGCTCTAGGACGTACAGTTTTCTTTCTTGTTTGAGGACTATCCTCAAACTTCTGTACCAGTCCAGGAAATTAGCTCCGTTGAGCTTGTCCTTCTCAAGGACAGATCGCAGAGAGAGAGTATTCGACGTGTTAGACGACATGGTGATCTACAATAATACAACATGCAGAAATAAGTATCATATCTAGATCATTTAATTAGACTTTTAATTAAATAATACTCCCACTAAATCGTAGAGCCTTTTGTAGGGGCTAGTCATGGATGTAAGCAAACTCAATTTGCCCACACTACTAGCTCCAAACCAAACAGCGACTACATTTATGTGGGATAAGATCCAAATTATACTTCATCTTGAGTTAGCTTTGGCTAATCGCCCAAGATTTCGTACAATTAGGTAGGTAACATTTTACCAATTACATCGTATGCAACTCTTGAAAAGGGTTAAGATTCACATTACACATCATCTTGAGTTAGCTTTGTCTAATCGCCCAAGACTTAGTATAATTTTCCTTTTACCCAATTTTCCCAACTTTTGGAATATGCCTCTAAGTTTCTCAATCCAATTGAGGTGACTTAGTTAAGTCTCACTCAAAGTTCGATAGTGGGACATCACAATTGTCCTCTCGCACTCTACCAAGATAAAATGCGTTGCTTTGCTTTGGCAAACCCAACAACAAATGATCGAGGTAGTTTATGAGTACCGAACCTTGGTAGACATATTGAGTTAACTTAATTAAGATTAACATCTAAGCATGCATCACATACACACACATAGCATATATCAATATATAAGCAAGAAAATATGACATGGTTATGACCAGTATACTACAATCTTCTCAAGCCAATGAGAAGATCGATGGTCAACCTAAGGATAACTTCTTCTCCAAGAGCATCCTCCGGTCATCATGTGTGGTTGGCATCCTCCTTGTAACTTCATTTTCAATGGACACTCCATTCCTCTTTTGTACATTACAATGTAGTAAAAACTCGAGTTACATTCGAGTCTAAATCTAATTTTATAATTAGGAAGAATAGAGACAAGACACGACACGCAGACCGTATTATGAATTACAACATGCACACACACACATACATCCAATCACATTGGGGTTAAGGTCATAACCATTCACCATGCCATCAATCATATACAATAGATTTAGGACATTGATTTTATTATGAGTGCAAAAACAAAATTAGCCGCTTGAGCAGAAACTCACGGCAGTCCCCGAGTGAGCCGCTGCCCTAGATTCATCAACATGAACCCGAGACCCATATAGTTCGGACCCCCTTCTCCCGGGACGACCCGAGCGTCTGTCTTCCCGAGTGGCCTCGGGAAGCTTCGGCTCGGTGTGACCACAATGGTCTATCTTCCCGAGTGGGAGGTCGGGAGCCCTACTTCTATATCATACAGTTATATGCAACTTATAATAAATCTTGTCCTACTTCTATATCACATATAAAAGTATAAAAACTTTGTACAATCTTTCGCAAGTGGCTCTGATACCACTGTTGGGTTCTCCCGGCACCAAAATACAAAAACGCAGCAGAAACAAGAACCCTCGAGCGATTCATGCGAAAGAAAACTCGTACGAAGTTCATCTATCTAATAGATTTATCTACTGTTTATACCTTTGAAGCGTGCCCTTCGTTTATCCCACTCGTCCAAGATGCGCCGGATCTCTTGCACGTTCAAACGTCCGTGCCTCTATCCACACAGACACAATCTCTCAACATCGGGAGAACTACCTTAGTTGTGCTAGCAACTTGGGGTAGCTCACAGAACACCAAGAACCTTACAATAAGGTTTCGGCCAAAAGGGGAGGAGAGGAAGGGAAGAAGAAGCACACCCTTATTCAAAGTGACAAGTCCCTCTTTTATATTCATCCCATGAATATAAAGAGTCTTTTGTCTCTTTGACTTCCCTTCATTAAAGCCAATAAAGAGCACATCTTTTCATGTGACTCTTCACCTTCTCTTCATCTAATGAAGAGAGCCTTTTTCTCTTTCCCCATGCAATTCCGACTGGGCCTCTCAGGCTTCCGACTAGGTCTCCCGACCAAGTCTCCCGAGTGCCGAGCTCCCGACCCAATCTGCCGAGCTCCGACCCAGTCTGCCGAGCTCCCAGCCCAGTCTGCCGAGTGCCGACCCAGTCCGCCGAGCTCCCAGCCCAGTCTATCAAGTGCCGACTCAACTTGTCGAGTGCCGAGCTCCTGACCCGCGCTCCTGAGTTCCCAACTCGAGCTCCCGAACTGACCTCCCGAGTTTCCAACTTGGGCTCAGATCTCCCGAGTTCCCAACTCAGGCTCAGGCCTCCCGAGTTCCCAACTCGGGCTCAGATCTCCCAAGTTCCCAACTCGGGTTCAGGTCTGCCGATCAGATTTCCCGAAGCATCGTGTCCTTAGTGTGTGACCCAATAGGTTCTCGTGACATTGGCAATGCGCCTAAACACTTTAGACACATAAGCAATGAGCGGCATCTAACAATGGATTATTGCTACCCAAGTAACAAGAATAGTCGAGATCCGACTAAACCTCCGTGACTATGATAGTGTATGATCTTGTCCTTCTATCCTTGATATCTAGATTGACCAATGAGGCATAGACCGTGTCATCCTCAATCAATCTTGTGTTTCTTGATCCCCGAGTAGACTCACTCAAACAAATGAGCTCAATATCTCATATTGACTCATTTGAGCATGATCATGCATTTCAGTAGTCCTACTCAATCAAGGGGCCCACAGATATCACTCCCATCATATGGGAGGGATAGATCCCATCTACATCACTCACATCCCTCCGCTTAATTCATTACATACCCAGTGATCGCCTTTATAGTCCACCCTGTTACGGGTGACATTTGATGATACCAAAGTACATAACTCCTTATGTAGGGAACCGTAGTGACTTCAGGTCTAAGGACTATTCATACCAATAGTCACATAAGAAAGTTTATGACACTCATATGACAATCTATGAAACTTTCTTATGACGGGTCATTCAGTACACATTCTCCAATGTATACTCATGTGTCAACTTGATATCACATATCCATGACTTGTGAGCTCAAGTCATCAGTTGACCTACATGCTGGTCTCCATGCATTAATATTGTCCTTGAATATTAAT
This sequence comes from Boesenbergia rotunda, assembly GCA_024364735.1. Taxonomy (NCBI): domain Eukaryota; kingdom Viridiplantae; phylum Streptophyta; class Magnoliopsida; order Zingiberales; family Zingiberaceae; genus Boesenbergia; species Boesenbergia rotunda. Next base: position 148,863 of record JAGFNQ010000243.1, read on the forward strand.
GCTTGTCTAGGAATGGTTTAGAGTAGTGTTCTCTACATCATCTCACTATCGATTCAACCAATCGATATAATGTAGATAAGAACCTACTACCCAAGGACATTATTATACTTAGTTATTTGGCACAAATACAAAGTAAGTATAATAACCAAACATGCCTTTATTATGATAGAATATGATACAAAATGTCCCTAGTCAATCATCACATAATTGACTCTAGGGCTCCTACTAATAAGTTCACATAGCTTTGATCTCGATACCGCCTCCTTTTCCATAATAGTCTTAAATTTCATGAACACTCCAAATCCTTTTCTATAATATCCTTAAATTTCATGCATAATCCAAATTAAGCCTTCGATTTTTTTTTTGCTTTATCCATATTTTGCGAGAAAACTCATCTACGAAGAGAAGGAAATAGTTACTCTTACTAAGTGAGCTTGACTTTGTCGAGTCGCAAACATTAGTGTGTATGAGCTCAAATCTTTCGGGCTCTTGAGCTTGACTCCTTTGGAAAACTTTTCCTAAAATGTTTCCTAGTAGATAAACTTAATATAATTGGTCAAGATATTTGATGCAATGTAGTTCTTGCATTATTTCCTTATTTAAGAGTAACTCTTGTCTTCTAAAATAGAGATATCCAAACCGAAGATGTCATAGCCAAGTGGTATCCTTGTAACAAACTTTGAGACACTTGGCAACAACATTTTGAATTTTGAATATTAAATAAGAACATTCTCTTTCTTGACATTAACACTTTAGCAATCAAGCATCCAACATCATCTTTTAAGAAGAACATATTATCTTTTAGGTGAATATCATATCCTTTTTCCAAGAGATATCCTAAGCTCAAGATGTTTGTCATATTAGGCACAAAGTAAATATTTGAAATAAATTGATGTTTTCCATTTTTCTAGCAGATGAGAATGCTACTATTATCTTTCACATCAATCTTCGAGTCATCTCTGAAGGATACATTACCGTCAACCGATTCATCAAGCTCTACAAATATGTTTCTTTTTCCACACATATGGTTGTTTGCACAAATTTTAAGGTATCACATTATATCTTCACCTAATTTATTATTTATACATGTTAGCAGTAAAGTGTCATCTTATCTTATTTCTTTCATATAGTTTACCCTTTCATTTATTTTATTCTTAGGTGATTTACATTCATTAGTATAATACCTAAATTTGTTACAATTGTCATACTTAACTTGAGTTTTATCACACCTCGAGTTTTTGTGTTCTCTTACATGTCCTCTTATTGAGTTTTCTCCTCTTTCATAGTTGTTATTGGAACCCTATCCTTGCTCACTTGCATGACCTTGTTCATATCCACGACCTCTTCCATGCTTACTTTTATTATAATTGAAGTTTTCATCTTTCGTAGTTGGTTGAAAAGTAATCTTAAAAAGTTGTTGCATAATCTCTTTATTTATTTATTTTCCTTTTTTTCATGGGCTTGTAATGAACCCAAGGGTTACTCTATCGTCATGGCTTATAGATCCTTGGTCTCTTAGATGATGATGTAATAGTATCAAATCTTGAGTCCAATAATTTAAGAATTTTATTAGTGATAGTTACTTCTTTTATTATTTCTCTTTAGTTGATTTGAAATGATAGAGTCTCTAGAAAAGTTGTCAAACACCAACTCACCTTCCTTCATAGGAAGAGCATGAAATTGATTTCTTAATATTTGAAGACATATCTTTTGCATATTCTCTTCTCCTTGATATGAGAATTGGAGTTTTTCTCATACTTAGCCGAAGTAGCCCTTCTCAAAATCATCATCATCTAAAGTTTAGTAAATAAGGAAAATAATCTTCTTATCTCTTTCTTAAATCTCTTAAGCTATCATTTTGAGTTAATGATAATACCGACTCATTACTCGACTCATCACAACATTTATTCACAACCTACCAAATATCATAAGCTCCAAAGAACGTCTTCATCTTGATATTCCAATTGTTATTGTTACTTATCTCGAGCACCGAAACTTGGAAAGAAATCATACTTCCACTTATCATTTCTCTTATGTAAGAATCAACCTAGCTCTCATACTACTTTGTTGGAGTGAGAAGATAATGGAAGAGGAAACAATGAAACTTAACTTCTTTAAACCTTGACTTGTTACAAACACTACAAGAAATACTGTGATTACCGACGGAATTACCGACGGAATTATAATCCCGTCGATAATTACTGACGGAAATACTATTCCGTCAGTAATTACCGACGGAATTGAAAATCCGTCGGAAATTACCGACGGAATTATAATTCCGTCGGTAATTACCTACGGAATTATAATTCCGTCGGTAATACCTACGGAAAATATTTCCGTCGGAAATCCCGACTTAATGGAATTACATACGGGAATTTTTTCCCGTCGAGTGTGTACCGACGGAATACCCGTTCCGTCGGTAATCACCGACGGAACGGGTATTCCGTCGGTAGAGCCAAAATTTTTTTGGGGTAACGCCTTTTTTCCCGACGGAAATCGTATTCCGTCGGAAATTTCTGACGGAAACCGGATTCCGTCGGCAATATCGACGCTACCGACGGAACGGGGGTTCCGTCGGAGCCTACCGACGGAACGGCAGTTCCGTCGGAAGGGACCGACGGAACAGGTGTTCCGTCGGCGCCAGGGTGCCTACCGACGGAACAGGTGTTCCGTCGGTCTCGTCCGACGGAACGGTAGTTCCGTCGGTAGGCTTCGACGGAACGCTCGTTCCGTCAGTAAGAAGACAAAAAAAATGGCGCCATAAATTGGGTTTTGGCGGTTTTTCTTTGCCACGTGGGGGGATAGTACCGTCGGTAAGGTAGGATAAGTTAGGGCATGGGCTTTCTCCCCTTTTCTCCCACCCGATCAAAGTAAATTGCTTTTCCCACCCCCTCTGACACCGCGCACCCCCTGCCACCCCTCTCTCTCCCCGCGTCAAATGACGCATGTGCCCTTCCACCCATGCAAACCGCTTCTACCGTCTACACATGAAATTTTATTTTTTAATTAATTTTTTTTATTATTTTTCATTAATACTTTTATATATATATATATATATTAATTTTATTTATTACTTTTTCATTAATACTTATATATATATATATATTCATTTTATTTAGTTTTATTTTTTTAATTAATTTTGTTTATTATTTTTTCATTAATACTTATATATAATAATTTTATTTAGTTTTATTTTTTTAATTAATTTTGTTTATTATTTTTTCATTAATACTTTTATTTTTTTATTTAATTTTATTTTTTTAATTAAATTTATTTATTATTTTTCATTAATACTTTTATTTATATATATATATATATTAATTTTATTTATTACTTTTTCATTAATACTTATATATATTAATTTTATTTAGTTTTATTTTTTAAATTAATTTTATTTATTATTTTTTATTAATGCTTATATATAATAATTTTATTTAGTTTTATTTTTTAAATTAATTTTGTTTATTATTATTTTTCATTAATACTTATATATATTTTTTAATTTTATTTAATTTTTATTTAGTTTTATTTATTAAATTAATTTTGTTTATTATTTTCTAAATTTTATTTAATTTATTTAATTTTATTTATTTAATCAATTTTGTTTATTTATTATAAAAATTGTTTATTTTTTATTT